>VUQJ01026427.1:0-20208 GCA_015108635.1 Andinoacara biseriatus
ACAGAAAAAAAAAAAAAAAAAAAAAAAAAAGAAAGAAACATAGTAAATTAGTCAGGAGCATGCAAATAAAGTCCTCCCTTCAGGAGACACTGAGACAATCCGAGCAGCAGTGTGCAGGAAAATCAGCTCTTTTAGCTTTTTAGCAAGAAACTTCATTAGTTAAGACGGAGCAGGAAGTGTGTGAGCAGTGATTTTTTTTTTTTTTGTCTCTCTCACATATATGTGCCCAATTAATTGCCACCTACTTTTCATTTGACATGCAAAGACATTGTGAGACATGGAGCAGACGACTGTAGTGGCAGGGAGAGAAGCAATGCGGATTTTGTGCATCCTCACAAAACAGTGAGACATTTATTAGCAGAAGGAGCTGTTAAATCATCAGACATGCATGTTTAGTAACTGACATCAGCCATCTTTTAGCGGCCATTACAGAGGAACGTTTTTTCTCTGAGCCAATATTTCAAAGGAGATACAGTGGGATATTATTTCAGATTTAGCAATAGCTCACTCAAAACAGCTGAATGGATGAATTTGAGTAACTTTTGTGAAGCTCTGATTTTTTTATTGAGACATCTAAGAGATGCCAAAACCTACTCTGTGAGTATCATACAACAGCCATAATCTCTGAATATAAATACATCCTAAAATGAAATTGTTAATGATAATGGACATACTTTCTGTTCAGATATACCAAATTATTTTTAATCATAAAAAAAAAACTATTATGTTAAAGTGTTTTTCCCCCTATTCAATCAAAATATGTAAAACTTCTTTTTAGCAGTTTTCAAAATACACGGCTCAAAAAAATTTAAAGGAACACTTTTTAATCAAAGTTTAGCATCAAGTCAGTTAAACTTTAGGGATACAGATGTGGTCAGTAAGTATCAGAGGGGGTGTTAATCAGCTCCAGCTGCTTTGGTGTTCATGAAATCAACAACAGGTGCACTAGAGGGGCAACAATGAGACCACCCTCAAAACAGGAATGGTTTTACAGGTGGAAGACACACATTTTTCCCTCCTCATCGTTTCTGTTTTTTCTCTAGTTGTTTTCGTTTGTCAGTGTCACTGTTATAATGAGGCCACACCTGGACCCTATAGAGGCTGCACAGGTAGTCCAACTCCTCCAGGATGGCACATGAGTACCTGCCACTGCCAGAAGGTTTGCGGTGTCTCCCAGCACAGTTTGATTTGGCGTTTGCCACAGAATACCAGAACTGGCAGGTCCAATACTGGCACCCTGTGCTTTTAACAGATGAGATCTGGAAGGAGATCCTCCAGGAGACCATCTGTCATCTCATTAGGAGCCCCGATGATGCCAGGCATGCAAACAAGCATGTGAGGGGGTCATAAAAACTACTGAGTACCATTGTGATTCACTACAATTACATTTCAGCAAACTGGATTAGCTTGCACCATCATTTTTCCACTTTGATTTTCAGGGTGTCTTTGGATTCAGCCCTCTGTAGGTTGATCATTTTCATTTTCGGCATGATTTTCCCCCCAAACACTGAGATCTGATGTATTTTCAAAGTGTTGCTTTAATTTTTTTTGAGCAGTGACAGATTTGGGTCCTGGATTAATTTAATTTATAGTGAGGGATTATGCTTTTTTCCATCTGAGCAGGAATATTCTGTGCAACAGTTACACAATCATAGCAAAGACGCACGTACCTAATTTAACATTGAAAATGATATAACTAATCATTTTATACATATATTAAAATACCCTGGCAGCTGTTTCTATTTCACGCAGTGTATGCAAATTAGATCTGTGAAAAATGTATGCAGGTAATGACTAAGTTTTTATATACTTTATATAAATACACAATACTGTTTTTCTCTATTACAGCTACAATAGCAACACATGACAACCTAATAATAATTATTCAAACTGAATTTCAAATTTTTTTTAATGATTTTATACATTTTTAAACATATGTAAAGCATTAATTAATGAATGTTCTGCTTCATTAATGGGTCTTTTTCATAAAAACAGATGCGTACCCATATTTTTAACATATTATTTATAAGCATTAAACACAAACAACTTACTAAAAAGACGTAATATACAGGGGTAATTGAGAGAAGTGTGTTTCTTCTTTTAATTTTTTGTGTGCATTATAATGCAATTCAGAAAGTTGGTGAGCGTTCTTTTCCTCTGATATGGTCGCTAATGCATGAACCGTCAGCTGAAAGTCTTACAGTGATGCTTTAGTAAACATGGCATGCCCCAGAACCAATCCTGGCAGTGTAGTGCTGCCTACACCGAGGACTCTTACCTTACACATGAGTTACCACACAAGAGGAGGAAGAAAGAAAAACAAAAGTAAACAAAGGGGATTGCTGTAACACTGGCAAACTGACAGTCGAGAGATTACAAAAATGAAATGAAATGAGAAAAAGTCAGCTTTCCTGTCATTTGCAATATGGATGCAATCAATAACGTTAGACTATGTTGGAATGGTTTGCCCTTTAAAGGCACCTGCGGATGGGATGGTATCGATCTGTGCGGTCATTCGGGTTTTTAGTTAATGGCAGCTTAAAAAGGAGGGCAGATGGAGCTTAATGGGCTCTAAAGGCCAGATCATTAGAAAACCGCGGCACTCAAAAGAGCTGCAAACTGAAACAATAATAAAATACATATCAATGGCGGTGTTAGGAAGTGTCAAAGAAAAAAATGTCATCACTAACAGATTTTAACTGCAATCGATACTTTAGATAGGTCTGGGAAGAAATGTCACAATTAGCTGTCAATCTTTATTATAACTGCTGCAGTCCTACCTGAGAAGTTACGAGTGGCGAGCATTGTAGTCAGAATAGCACCCTAAGGAGACAGAAATGGACACAGGAATAAACGACTGTTTTTAAAAAAGAGTGAGACGGGATCTCTGTCACACAGTGGAGCTAACCTGGCCTGTATTTTCAGTGAGAACCACCCAATCTCTTCACTTTCCTATAGGATGTGCACCACAACTCTTCATATGTAGTGACAACATTGCTGCGCCCCTACCTTCAGTTTCCTCCTAGCATTGAACTTCTTGAGGCACTCCACAGTCTCCTGTCTGTGCATCATGGATGCTACAGTGGAGCGTTGCTGTGAACACACACAGGCAGCTTGTTGACACAAACTTTAACTGGAGACATGACTTGATTATAACAACAACAGAAGCTGGCGGTGGTTTGTGCGACACCTACGCAGATCCAAGGATGTTTGAGTGCATCGGTGGCAGTAACTCTCTTGGCAGGGTTAATGGTCAGCATCTTGTTGATCAGGTCTTTGGCCTCTGGGGTCACTGTGTCCCACTCTGGAGAGGGAAACTGTTGGAGGAAATTCATACCATTTACCCACCAATCTTCTTAAGCTTACTGTCCTGGTACACTTTACATTTGCCCGTTGTCCACTTAAATACATTTTCTTTAGTCACTTTTACATCTAATCTATAGTATTAACTTATCCGTCTCATTGTCATCTGAGATTTAGGGCTACAACTTTAAAAAAAGTAAAAACAGGCCTAGTTATAGTATTTCTAGGTTGAATGGTAAAGCACAATATATTTTAATGTCTGAAGAGCGGTGAAGAAAAGGGATGCAAACAATAGCACAGCTTTAAGGAAGATACAGGTTATGTAATGCCATGCAATGAGATTTCATAGAGCCTTAAAATGCAAGTCAAAAAGTGTGAACTGCTTCTTTGGTCAACTTGTCCTCAGACTTCAGCAGTTACTACCCCGCTAACTGTTAAAATGAGCTATGATTTAGCCTTGAGACACAGCTCTGTAAAAGCTCCCCGCACTAGTCTAAGTCTCACACGGCCAGCACAACAAGTAAACCGACAAATCAGGAGAAGACCGGCTGCGTTGCAACAGTCCTCCACAAGACAAATTAAAAAGTATTATACAAAGGAGCTAACATTAGATTCAGATAAGGAGGCAGCTTGTAATTGTAGCAGTAAAAGATTTTGCTGACAGTGTACCAATTTAGCATCACTGATTAGCCTAACCCCACTAACTGCATGTCTTCGGACTGAAGCCAGAGTACCCAGAGAAAACCCACACAGAAAAGTCCCAGAAGGTGGATTCAAACCCAGGACATTGTTGCGGTGAGGGGTCACCGTGCTGCCAGTACAGTATATGCCATAATATTTGAATTGTTGAGGTCATTTTTGTCAGGATATCCCAGACACTCAACACCTGATTATTGCCAGCTCTTTGTTTTTATTTTGTTTTTTTTTTAGAAACAACTTTAACAACAGACACTCTTTAGCGTATGACACTATATCCTTTGCACACTTAGGGAAAATAATCTACTAGTAACGTGACTACATCAAAAGACTGGCTGAGGTTTCAAGTTATTGCTTGTTGATGAAAAAACTGTAGACTTAGCTTAAGCTGATATATCATCTGATGAAAAGGAGAGAAGCCACTAGAATGTAATGTTTACGTACAGTCCAAATTCATGTTTACCAGTTCGGCTAACATAAATTATTATTATTTAGTTTTTTTGTTATTTAGTTTAAGGTAAAAGTTAGGGAAGTATATGTGGTTAAAGTTAGAGCAACTATACAAGAAATAAATCTGAGAAGCCCAAAAGTCCTCTGAAAAAAAGCTGATACAGGACTACGAGTGAGTGAATGTGTGTGTATGTTTGTGTGTGTATGTTTGTGTGTGTGTAACTCACATCATATGCCCCAGCCTTAATCTGCTGGTAGAGTCTGTGCTGGTCCTCATCCCAGAATGGAGGATATCCCACAAGTAGAATGTAGAGGATCACTCCTGCAGCCACACACACACACACACACACACACACACACACACACACACGTTTTGGTCAAAGTTCATCTAGATGGAGAGTTCACTTTCTTAAAAAAAAAAAGCACAACTTTACGGAATTCAAAAATAAATTCAACAAAATAATAATAAAAAAATTGAATGAATATCTGTTTCTACTATATGAGCATTGGAATGTTAATTTTTCAGTCTAATCCATTTAAGCTACTGCAGAAGTAATTGATGCATTAAAAGGAGGTCAGTGCCTATGAGGGTAAATACATGTGAGGGAAACGCTAAACAGGATGGAAACAGCGAATGTAGGTTTGATGTGTTGGTTTCAGTTCCGTCATCAGTTTATAGTTTGTATTCATTTTCTTCTGAAGTCACGCTTTCACACTAAACATTTCTGCTGCAGGCCAGAAATGTTTTAACTTCTGCATTTAACTTCTTTAAATGAATAGAAGAAAATGGAAAAAAAAAAAAGAAGCAGCTCAAAATTGAAAACTGTCAAACACATCTCTCTGCACCAGCACTGTGTGTTAGAACTGATGATCAACGTAGACAAATATGTCTAAATAAAGAACACCGAGGACACCACGTGCTTCTGTTTGCTGGTGTTACCAGGGATGGTGTTTTTGATTGGCTGGCCATCTGCCTGGAAAAGATGAAAAGACCCTCTATCTGATGATAAGACAGAGTGACCACAAACACAACGCCGCCTATTGTTGCTGTGGACCCAGTGAGTCAGCACAGGTGTGTTTAAAGGAGGCACGAGTGTGTGTTTTCCACAATACATTTCTAAAATCTCAAACCCACAAGGCCTGGCTTTCAGAAATGTGTGCGACAAGCATGAGCCGTGATTAATTCAAGAGGTTGGGGTCCTGTGTACACAAACACTCACACAGCAGAAAGGAATGAATGAAAACCAAAGACTGGACTGTGAAGTAATTTGAGCAGACATCACAAGTGCATCTACAGCAAGTTGTCCAAGTTGGTTTGGAAAGACTGGGCTGAAGGCCATACATACAAATTTAGATTAGTACTGTATTGTGTTGCTGAAGGACAGCAGGATGAGCTAGTGGGAACTAAGTAATAAGCTGATGCTCAGTGAGCATATAGGTTAGCAGACACTTACCACAGGCCCACATATCCACTGGCTTGCCATACGGATCTTTCCTCAGCACCTCTGGAGACAGGTATCCTGGTGTCCCAGCAAAACCTGAAACAGACACAAACATGAAGCTTGTTAGAAAGACTACCCAAAGCCAGCTTATCTTAACAGGCAAACAGTAGCTAAGAATGCGAGGCCTCGTAAAATCAGGTTTAACAGCTACGGTCAATGATCTCAGAGAAGGGGAAACACTTTTCTGCAGGTGTGTAGTTTGGCTCACGACCAGTAGCAGCAGTCTATTTTTAAAAACAGTACACGCAGACCCTACGGGTAATGAGGCGAAGTACGACTAGTAGTTAAGTCAGGATATAAAGTGAACTGGTTCCAGATGGAAGTTGGTGCCGGGGGAATAGACTAATTATTTCTCTGTTCCAGGGAGAATAAGTGGAGAGAAAGTAGGCCTGATATCCATCCAAATAACACGTGAGACAGGAGCCGACAGCAGTAGCACACCTAGTCCCTTTAGCTGTTAGGGCTCTGATGACAGGATGACACAGTTGCAGATTTGGTGTTTAAAGAAATACAAAACTATCAGAAAAATGGAGTGGTTCATATTTAGTTAGAAAACACATATTTACCAATTCCAGACAATATACAGTAGCCTGCGAGGGCTTAAATGAGCTGCTGCTACCTGCTGGACATTGATCTGCTGGCTGCAAATCATCCTCTAAACTGAATATACATACAGTGGTGTATGTTGCAAATATGTTTTAGACATCCTGCACACCCGGGAAGTTTTTTTTAGAAGTGAAAATAATCAAATTTGTACATAAATATTCAGGTTTGGATTTACGCATCTGTGAAATAGTTTTACGTCCGTTCAAATTGTTTTGCCTGTGCGTGGATTGCAGCACGCATTAATGAGAACTCAGATTACCGTGAGAATAATTTCACTTCATCATATACTTCTGTGAGTAATTTCTTAGCTCTAATTTTGAACTTTTCCTAGCGACAGTGGGTAGCGACAACATTCTTTCAGTTGGCCCTCAAACTCTTTTTTTCTGGTCACAAATTCTCCACAATACTTGTAACTAGATTAAAAGACACTCCCTGAGACCCCTGTCACAGAAGCACCTGTCAGGTGGTACAGTGTTTCAGTCTGCTGCTTTCCTAAATATAAATGTATGCAAATCTATCAAATCATCAAATCTTGAGAACATTTTCTGCTCAACAGACTCTGATATGCACAAAAAGATTTAATGGTCCTTTGGACATTTATAATGATTACTGACTGCCTCTAAAAGAATTTTCTAGATTTTTTTTAAAGCCCTCTCCACCTACTTGCATGTTCAAACATTGCCTCAGATTTCAAAGTGTTGACAAAACAAGCTCGAAGCGGGTTCACGGAGCGGATATCCAGACTTTGCACAGTGATTTGAAATGGAATGAGTTGAATTGCTTGTAGCTCCGACCCAAATCAAGTCATCAGCAGGTAAAGTCACATTAACGAGGACACTACACTACATTTCAGTCAATGTATGATTACAACAAACAATGTGCTCCCACTGAATGACTACAGAAACACTGAGAATGTGAAGTGTACTCACCAAACCATGCCTGCTGGTCTCCCTGAACTTCAATAGCCAGGCCAAAATCTGCCAGTTTAACCGCAGCCCCCTTCAACTTGCTGGCTAGAAGCAAATTCTCTGGCTTGGAGTGAAGAAACAGATTAAAAACTTTCAATATCTTGCACTGGTTCAGTGGCATTAATTTGTTATTAAATTAAATGTGTACAGACTTTAACAGGCTTTGGTTACTGGCAGCTAAAAGCCTCCTAAAACTACAGGAAGGGTTATTGCAGAGCACAATATCCTTAAGGACTGATGTCACAGTGTGTTCAAGCATTCGGGACTAATAGCTGAGCTTGAGGCCAGCTGCAGCAGCTCAGGAGCTAAAAAGAAAAGCACCTTTAAGCAGACTGTTGTTGTGCTTTGGCACTATATAAATAAAACTCAATTCAATTGAAAAAGTCTGGGGTCATGGCTGACCTCAGCCCAACTGCACGACTTGCTATCTTTCAACAACATATTGGCGTGTTGTGCTCAAATGGAGTGTGCAAGCTGGGCTGCTGGAGAAGGACTGGGTGTGAGAGGCAGACGGTGACTCACACCCAAGTCCAGGCAATGTTTATAGAGGACAGGAGCTTCAGGAACAGGCTCAGAAAGGATAGATGGCGTCCTTGTTGATATATTCAAAGCAGTTTCCTTGATGGAGTCTGGTAGCAAATGACAGAAGCGCACAACGAACAGCAAAAACAGAGGCTGCTGTTGGTCACAAGGGAACTGCTTTTGCTTTGCAACAATTGCACCTTAACAGCAGTGAGAGCTTAGTTATGGATTTGGAATGGCCCTGAAGTCATTAACTATCACAGATTTATTTTCACTCACATATACACTGAAGACATTCCTGAGTCATTCCTTTAAAAAAAAATTAAAACTAAAGTATGAAAAAAGTTCCTGTGTGACCCTGTCGGACTCTTTTTTTGTTTTGTACAATAACTTTAGCATAAATCTATTTAAATCAAGAAAAATTCCCATTTTTCTCTGGAAGACAACATCAACCAGCCCATCAGTTCAAAATGGAATAATCCACCTCTATCACCTTCCCTCCAGGTGGCTACCTGTTTTCTTCCAGTTATACTTTTGAAGGAAGGCATGATGCTC
Source organism: Andinoacara biseriatus (assembly GCA_015108635.1). Classification (NCBI taxonomy): domain Eukaryota; kingdom Metazoa; phylum Chordata; class Actinopteri; order Cichliformes; family Cichlidae; genus Andinoacara; species Andinoacara biseriatus. Next base: position 8,603 of record VUQJ01026427.1, read on the forward strand.
AACACTGTAATTTCTTTATGCTTCAACAGCTTAATTCATGCTATATAAAATTACTTTGTAACACTCCCAAAATGGGTTTATGTGTCACATCGTGATTTTTGGGGTGTGTACTGGGGAGTGGACTGCAGTTCCATAAAAGCTGAATAATTACTGCAGGGCTGAATGGATGGAACACTGAGCCGGGGCAGAGCAGATGAATCGGGCGGGTTGCTGGCTGTGCAAAGCAAAGAGGGAACTGCGGCTGACCGAGCAGAGAGTCCAGAGTGTGGAAAACTAATCCAAGCAAGTAAAGAGTGAAATCAGGTGTGGAATAGCTGAATGGGACAGCTTTCAGGGTCAAAAAGTTGTATGTGAACAAGGTTCCCCAACTGCTACAGATTACAGTATTTATTACTATCCTGAAATGGGAAATCCACTCCCTGGTGTTTGTCTGGAGGACAACGGATCTCTGGCATCATCATTACTGCTGCCACTGAGAGCTCTGTTTACTATTTGGATGCATTGCAGAGGACGGATAATGCTACCTTAAGAAGTGCCATTTACACCCTCTACAGTCGTGCTAGTGATGGTATCAGTTACTGGTGACCCCACAGGACATCTGGACTGTGGGGAAGATCACAGCATCGCTTACAGGTTAGGTTAAGAACTATGGAGAGTTAAGCGAACATTTGCTTCCTGTTCTCAAAAGATGGATGTGGAAGAACTCTGGAAAACCCTGAGTGACTTTGAGAAGGTGTGAGTCAATATGGCTCGAGTCTGAGTATTGTTGAAACTTCCTTTCAAGGTGCTCCTGGTGAGCAGTGGTGTTGGTTGTTGTGGTAGCTGCTGATGCACATGTTGAAACAAATATTTGACCAAAACTAAGAATCCACCATGTTCTCAAGGGAAAAATGTTGTCCAGCTTTCATGACACTTTGGTCAGTAGCAGCTGGGTCACTCAAACATTTTCATAGGATCAGTTAGGATCAGAAATTAGGTTTTAGGATTTATAATCTCAGAAACATAGACTCATAGCAGTGAAACTGATTTGAAGAGAGGTTCAGCTGTATTGTGAAGTCTGTAATCACACTAAAACTTCAATTAGGACTGCAACTAACGATTATTTTAGCAATTGATTAATCTATCAATTATTCTGATGATTAATCGGATAAAAAACTGGCACATTCTGGAGATTTTTCATTGAACCACTTAAGCCTTTTTTATACAATATTAAAAATACATTAAAAGATGCAAACAAACAAAGAATTCAATTACATTTTTAAATAAGGAAATAAACCTTTTATTGCCTAAAATGCAATAACACGGCATTCCAGCAGTGAATTTGAACCAGGTAAAGTTAAAACTGCCACTTGAGGAGTTTTGGGTAAAACATATTTACAGACAAGGGTGATTTTATCTTAAATGCAAAATGTATATATATTTTGTACAGTTTTGGCTTAATTACAGCTCTGAATATGTTTTTCAGCAAATTACTTTTTTTTTGATCCTGTATACTCCAGTTAGTGATTAATCGATTACTAAATTAGTTGACGATTATTTTAATAATTGATTCATCACGATTAATCCAATTAATCGTTTCAACCTTAACTTCAATAATTCTAGAATTTACTGGAGAATTACAAAAATTAGGAAAATTATCACCACACTGGAGCGCTTCTACAAAAAAACTTATTTGACTGACTACTTTTGACACCAGGAGCCACACCTGGATAATTTCAACATTTAACTCTTTTTGACTAAACGTGGACGGAAACCACATGATCATATTAGGAACCCTTCAAAATGCTGTTAATACCACAGCTGCTTCCTGTAGTGCTTGTGCGTGAGTGGACGAGAAGCTTTTCCAGTTTCTCAGGCAATCCAAACAAATGAACTGTCCATTGATATTCCTGCTGCTGTTCCAAACAGATGGGTGACCCATGAAAGGAAAAAAACAACGTGTAGTGTTTGTAGGTGACCACCTATATTCACTACGAATGCACCATGGTGGTCTCAGACTCTGGAAAATAACTGGAGGGATGGAAGAACATTTCTCCAAAAGATGTAGTAACCACTGCTCTAACACTTCCAAAAATGTATTCAGTTTCATATTTAGAGATTGTTTATTTTAAAACATTTTTATTCCCAACCCATGCAGTGAGCTCTCATGTACTACAGATTGTGATCTTGGAAGAAAAAATTCCAACCACAATAGAAATAAAAATTATCACCATGCCTGAACCATTAGATCCCCTCTATGTACGACTCAATTTGTTAAATTTCTCATCCATCTGTACACATACATACAAATGACAGTGAAAATGCATTTACATGAGAGCAGGAACAGAGCTACGCAGGGTGAGAAAGAAGGATATATAATCCATTTCAAATATATAAACATATGCAAATTCTGACCTCTGTTGTTTAGCATTGCTGTGGACGGATGAGAGAGCAGGAAGGCCAAAGTGAAAAGATGACAGAGGGACAATTTGGGTAAATGCATTATTTAGCATCATGCAGCCACTGCACATTCTCCCAAAAACATGGGAAACACTACGTATCCTGGTGAGAATGCAAACATGAAGAAAGAGGTCCAGGATGGGATAAGAAAAAAGGTCGAGGGGTAAAAGGATAAAACAAGCTTTGTATTTGCTCAGGTCTGTGCACACTAATGTGTACCCAAGACAAACTAGTAGATAGATATTAAACATTAAAACAGAAGAAAAAAAAAAAGAAGAGGAATTTTTTTTCCCCACTTCTGTGGGAATGACTTCTTTGTGATGTTCAACCAAACAAAGGAACTCTTATTCTGTGAACGGTCACCATCATCATTTGATGGGCAATTACAGCGAATTGAGTAAACTCCAAACTGCAGCACACTGCATGTCTTTGTTATTCGTTTTCTTCAGACACTTTTCAAAATGCATTTCATTCTTTTTTTTTTTTAAATCATCTCTCATCAGTCTCAACTCAATGCTCAATAATGACAAAGCCAAAACAGGGTGTTTTTATTATTACATTTATGAAAGACTGCAAACACTGAAATATTCTATTTCCATAAATACTCAGGCATTCACTTAATAACTGGTTAATGCTAACCATTGCCACCAATGGCAGCTCCTCATGATTATCATTATGCAAACCCAGATTCATGCTGCTCTATGGTTAGGCTTTAATAACACAGATACTGATACTGACACTTAATCACACTGAAACTTAAGTCCAATTTATGAACTTGCATTCTGCTCCTGCCTGGCCGCTGATAAAGTGCTACATTGACGTTTGTTGTACTGTAAGGTTCTCCTTTCACCACAGAGAACTCTGGCACTCAGCTATAGTGGTTATTGGGTTGCATACCCAGAAGATTTGCAAATGTGCTTTATAATCTATTTATGATCACACTGACAGCGCCATATGGATGGAAGGCAACCAGTGTGCTTTAAGGCCTGTTAGTGAGTCGCTGCCTTCTTTCTTCTTTTACAAACAACCAATCCAGTCACTGAACCCTTAAAGCACTGCCTCAGCCTTTAGCTGTGACCTAGTGTGGCTTTCAGCACACATGCAAACATAGTCAAACACAGACTGGCAAATACAAATAAATACAAAGAGAACATTTCACTGATGGAATTACACAGGATGGAGTCAGATTCACTGACAAGCTGCGCTTCTGTGTGTGCGTACAGTATGCACACGCTCACACTAATACATGAGAGGCCTCCTACATTTGTGTACAAAGTACAGTTCACATCAGGTTGATCAGGATTTATGTTCCCGCCTCGCTGCTGGTTTATAATAGACGTAATTGGATTCTGTCTAATGCAGCGAGCCATAATGCAGATAAAATTACTGTCCTGGTGAATCAGCCTCGGGATTTGCTTCAGTCTGGACTACCTACTACTGTGACAAACAAATAACTTTCCCCTCAGGTTTAACAGCTTTATCGCAAAGGGAACATCTCATATCTGACAGCAAGAAATTACTGAGATTTTCTGGGAGACACAGAAAGAGAAAGAAATGGAGAAAATAAAAATAAAAAGGAGACATTAAAACCACAAAGGCTCTCAGTATTTTGATGGCAGACATATGCTTTATGACCAAGATTGTAAAACTCTAGAGGATCAATGAACAGCATTCTACATATATTACCTCATTGAGTACTTTAATATCATCAAAAAGAATTCATAGCTGTTTAAGTGGTTTGTGTTTTGGGGTCTTGGGAGATTATAAAGACTGATAAACAAGAATGATAAAATCAGTTCACTTCAAAAAGAGCCCTATGCATCATCCACCAACCAAAGCAAATGCCCCTATAAAAAGCTTTAATCCTTAAGCTATTAAACCTAATCCTTTAAAGCAAACTACAGCGTCTGATTCAAGCTCAGCTTAAAAGGCCTCCTTTCTTTTATAAGGCTCACTATTCCACCTCAGTTTGTTTAATATGGAGGGATGGTAACCCTAACAACCCTGTTTAAAGTTACAGTAGAATGCTTTATAAAAAGTAAATAATGCAACAATATGAAAATGATTTAAACTTAAATTTGATAAAAGCATTAAAGGTTAACTGCATGGCATTTAAAAAAAACATATGCTAATTTTAAGTGTGTTTTTAAAAAAGTAGGGAAATGTGAACAACTACAGACGTGCAAGGCCTGATCAGCTCAAAAGTAATGAAGTTCATCAGCAAAACGTCAGTAACTGAGTATATATAATGCAGACTCAGCACTGCTAGCATTGCGGTTGGTATCGGGGTTCTTTTTTCCACATATATGCACGTTTTATAGAAACATGTGACATGTTGGCCAGTACTAAGACTCCCCACTCTGACTGAAGTGTCAGGATTGATGTGCATTGGGAGCAATGTAGACACCAAGTTTTGAAAAGGAAGGAGGACGCATGTTGTAATTTTTTTATAACAGAGTGCGACAGTGTGATTGGACACCGAGTACAGATGTCATTATCGGCCTGTATGTCCCAACACATCCATGTGTCTCGACTCTTTCCATAAACTGTATAAAGAGCTTTGTATCAATTTCCGGACTCTGGGTGTTTGCAAATGTTACACTGTAAAGAAATTAAATCACATGAATACACACGCACACTTTATATAGTGGATCTGCTCTCCAGCTTGCTTATTTGTTTTTGGTTGCATTTGGTTTTCTTTGTGTTTCTGCAGTGAGCTGTGGGTAGCTGCCTGGCAACAGCCAATCAGCGTGCTGGGAAAAGGCAGTCAACAGATGCAAAACATGAGCTCGCGACTGCTGAAGGTAAAGCAAACCTCAGACACACCCAGTTCATTTGATTGGCAAATTAGAGCCTTGGGAGCAAAACACAGTGAGGAAAAGTAGCATTAGATATGAAAGAAAGACAACTGTGGATGTAGTGTTTACTAACGCCCAACATTTGACCAGGATGAGGCACTAAAATCTAGTCAGTCTATCTCAATAAATGACAGCGACTCTGTATAAAGCAAACTATATTTGACCTGGTTATAAGATATTATTAGAACTGGTGACAAGGAGTGTAATATTGTTGGAGGTACACACTTCACCAAAAGAGGAGTGAAAACTTAAAAGGGGGGGGGGGGCAACAACTTTAACTTTTTAAAATTGTATCCCCAAATTTGGCCTATAAAATGACAAAATTCCTCAATACTTGAAGTCACTATAACAATTTTATATGCCACAATAACCCCCTCAACCCCACTTAAAAGCACCAACTAAGTATCAAACATCACAGACTGCACATAGTAGGGGCCAAATTAATCAGAGTAGAGCGCCAATAGAAAAGGTTCTCCACACGTGCTTTTGTAACGAGGCTGACACTGAGCAGGCACTGCTGTTTACTGTTGCAAAGCAAATTGGAGGAAGCCTCAGCCACAGTGGGGCCGAGAGAACTTCCTGGTTCCTTATATTTTGGAGAAAAGATCTATCTTCTGCCAATGAAAATGGATTCAAGGACTTGGTTGAAAAGATTTACATCAGTGTGGATGTAGAAAAGAAAAAAAAAACAAAAACACAGACAATCAGAGAGGAAACCAAAAAGACTGTAGTTTGTTGGTCCTCATTTGTATCTACTTACCTTAAGGTCGCGGTGGACCACACCCATCTGGTGGCAGTGGAGCACGGCCTCTAGGATCTGCTGAATGCAATGACTGCATGCAAACACCAGGGGCCATGTGTTAGTGACAAGCTACCACTCACTATCTGTGGCTGTGAGCTTGCTTTGACCCTCGGGGAGCCAGTGACCGTGTTAGTGGGCAGAAAGAGCACAGCAATGTGGCAGCTAACACACCCACAAGCTAAAATTAGGGGCAATTTGGGGAAAATGGGGCCATTCACTCACTCAATTGTGCTTTTGTGTGTTGCTACAGTCAGATACTGTTTTTTGATTCTTTTTTTCTTTTTGTGGAAAGAAAAACAAATACTGGAATTGCACCATCACCCTCTACTCACACACACGGCCAATACTCTGCCCGAGTCTCAAAACAGAGGTGGTGTTAGATCTGGCCAACTGGCGGCAGGACTGTGAGAGGTTGAGGAGAGGCACAGGAGCTAAAGAACTGCGTGGTTTGAACAGGTTACTAAATTTGAAACATACGCATGTTTTGTTCCAACCTTCCTGTGAAAAGTGTCACTTTCCAGCACAGTGTCAAATTGGTGTTTTTTTTAAAGACTTTTAGACTGGACTAAATATAAACATCAGAAGATTAAGTCTGAAGCAGACTAAGGACTTAAGAAGGTACAGATTTCAAATCACAAAATCTGCCAGTTAAATGAAATAATCAACAAAAATCCCCAAAGGTACAGTACACAGATTGTAAATGGCATTGGAAATTCCATCAGCTGTAGCTCACTATTAATAATTTCATCTGACATATGCTCACTGAGTCTTTGTACCATTTTCTTCTTGATTTTCACAATAATCTGAACTGTAGAAATAAACTTTATAAAATATGAAATACAGTAACACATACAGATATAGTTAGTAAACAAAAGTTTCAACATATCAAAACATGTTTTATTTGTGAAATTAAACACAGACTTTTACTGACCTCAATGTCACTCGGCCATCATTGATGCACTGAGGCTGGAAGATACGTTACATTTTCCAAACTGCCAATTTTGAAGAAAACAATACTAGATCACCCACTTTCACTCAAATCCAGCAAGCTGGACAGCGGTGGCTCTGCTGGGTTTCTACAAATTAGAGGGTGAGTGGATTGATCCCCTTCTCCTTCTTTCTGCATGCTGAAGAGTTCGAGTTATGCATCTCAAATTTCGAGATAATAACTCTAAATTTCAACTTACGGTATTAACTTCAAATTTCAAGTTAGCCAATCAGGAAGCTCTGTGAAGGTGGGTCATTTCCTTGCAAGCAGGTGTCCACCATTGCGAGCTAACTGATACTGTCGCTAGCAGGTTTTGAGTGCACATGCGTTGGTGTCATCTGCTTCCAGGTAACAAGGAAACCTCTCATGGAGCTTCGTGATTCGCAGCATTCCTCAGATTTTTGACTTAATGTGAAATTTTGAGATGCATACCTTGAAATTTTAACACATTCATTTAGAACTTATAACTCAAGTTTGACTTAGTAACTTGAAATTTTGAGTTAAAGATACTAAATAAAATGTTTTTACAGTGGTGGAAACAAGCGTCCGTGGTTCATAGATCAGATTTTGTTGTCTGGTAATTTAGGAACGGTTATATCCAAATATCAGTGTGTTTGAATATTTGGAGGTAGGGACGCACTGTGTAAAATGATTTTTTTTTTTAATTGTTCTCTCTGAATCATTATTTTACAACTTTACTATATTTACAGCTGAAATCCCAAGTCTTTAGTAATTTGAGCACACAATTTTGTTTTTCCTTTTTTGACACTATGCTTGAAATGAACTTTTTTTTTAACCAGTTAGAGGTGTAGTGGTTCTGGCTGATGGTGGTGATACCAGTCTACGGTAATTACTTGACATAGAAAGCTTAAAAAAAAAAAAGTATTTCTGAATTAAAATAACCACACAACACCACCCTCCCTCCTCTGCCCCCTTCTCTCTGATACCATGCTCTTTGGACAGATGCTACATGCACTTCGGGCCGTGGCATTTCAGGAGAGGCAGGCCATGTTGGCATTTACCCGCCTCCTCCTGCCACTACACAACCTACCGCCTCCTCTCCAGCCAACCTGCCCGCAGTGCCCTGGTGCAGGCACATCTTAAAACTCTCCTGTCAGGCAGTGATGTGTGAAGGTGACTAATGGAGGGGGTGTCATTCTGGGGGAGGCGGCACTTGGTGAGAGGTTAATTAATTGATTGACTGATCAGGCAGTGGAGGTGAGAGGCAAGGTGCAGCAGGTAGGCAGGCCTGAGTCTTCTAACTGTTGCCACTTACTAACCTTTAGGTCCCTGTGCACTATGCCATTTATGTGACAATGATTTACACTTTCTAGAATCTGCTGTATGCAGTGACTGCGGAGGAGAGAGAAACCAGGCCAGAAGCAAAAAGGAGAGGAAGAGGGAAAACAGGTAAATGTCAGAAAACAAAAGGACTAAGAACAGGCAGACAGAATGCACCAACACCTGAAATAACACGATTGACAAAGGAAAACTCTACAAGGAACAGTTCGATCTTCAAGGAAATACAGAAATGCAATTTTCTAGTGTGAGATGATATTAATATCATGTTTCTGTTAAGTAGAAAACTTGTTGCCTAAAGACTGGAAGCAGCAGGAAACAGCTAGCAAAAATGTCAAAAATACACCTACTTAGGCAGGGGGAGTTTTTTTTTTTTTTTAACTTATGGCGGGACTACAAATACACAAGGCACAAATACACAAAACCAATAAGGAAGCGCAAGCGGCCACAGAGACGAGGAGAAAACAGAAGACAGGCACCTGAGACACACAAGGGTATTCAAATAAAAAACAGGAAGTAACAGAGAGATGAAGACAAACAGACACAAACTAGGGAAAGAATACAACCTGGAAACACAAAGGACAAAATACTAACAAAAGGAAGACTGAGGGCATCTTGTTCAGTGACCTTTTGATAAAGTTAGGGTTGCATAATATATTTGCAAACAACAGAACAGCTGTGATCAAAACTGTACATACACTCATCATGAACACGAATGTCATAGTAATGATTTAATGATTTCTTTGAACTGGAATGATTGTAGAGCACACATCTTTAATGGCTTTAAAAAGCAACAATTGGGTGCAAAAGTTCGACTTATTTTGAATTTTCTCTAATGCACACAGGTTCAGTCAGGGTCAGTCAGGGTCAGTCAGGTTCAGTCAGGGTCAGTCAGGGTCAGTCAGGGTCAGTCAGGTTCACAGAACTGTGACGTGTGTCAGGCTGAGGTGCAGGACGACACGCAGAGTTGTTGAACACAGGTTATTTGCTGCTGTACAGGCACAAGGGAACCACACAGTGCATGTGCTGCTTCTGTCGTTTGCCTTTCCTGCCTGCATTCATGCAAGCTGGGAATACTAAATCAGTGGTTCCCAAAGTGTGGGCCGAAGGTACTGCAGGGGGGCTGCAGTCATAACAGAATTTCAGTTTGAAATTACTCACATGTTTGCATAGTTACATATTTATATAAATGCATTTTTTTAATATATAAAAAATGAATTAAAACTGGTAATAAAAGGTGGTTAGTTTGTGATATTACTCATTAGTCTGACCTAAATTTACTGCTCTTGTATTGAAGTTTGTGCCCCAGTGGCAAGTGGGTCTTCAGTAAAGACACAGTAAGAAGAAGTTCGGACTCAAGACCTTCGATTTCCTAACGTGTGCGTTGAGTACAGAACACTCAAGGTTCAGACTAGGAAGGCAGCAATGTCGCTGCAGCCACACCCATATTAGCATTAGCACTTTACTTATGACTGGGTCGTATTAGCAATTTATAGCCAACAGCCTGTGTTGACACTAAGAGACTAAATGCTGACAGTGTCATTATTCTACACTGTGGAATAATGACAGTGTCAGCATTTAGAGTGGTTATCAATAGGCATTGTTTATGAAATGAAACCATAATTACTCAAATAACACAGGAAGAGAACAGTTTGGGTTTTTTTACTGTTATTTGTAGCTTTCCAGAAGAGTGATAGAAACCAAAATAAATTTAAAAAAAAGAGTGAGCCTCACATGTGTACTCACTTGATGAAGAGCACCAGAAGCTGTGTGTTCAAAAGCTCAGTTGGCATTATTACTGCTAGATTAATCAGTATCAAAATCTGCTTACTTATTAACCTCCAGCCAGGGTCCTCAAAGTTTGGCCCATGGGCCACTGGCAGCTGCTGATCACCTTTTGTGCAGCTGATAGGTGCAACAAGGAAAGAACTGACCACCGTACATTGTACCTCATTCACAGTTCATGTCACAGTATGATTTAGGAACTCAGAATGAGGTCAAATCAGCATTTATCTTAACCTTCCTCTTCTGTTGTAGCCATCATAGCAGATTAAGGGTGAGATTTATTACTATAGAGCAAAAACTCAATTTGCTTAGACACAGCTATATTTGCAGCTGTATTTTTTTTTTCTTGTGGCAGGCAATTTCCAGCAAATTATGTAAAAAAAAAACGTAAAAAAAAAAAGCATGTCTTATTTTACACCTGATGCAGCTGTGACATTTGTCTCAGCATAAATTTATTTGCAGTGCAGGTGGAGATGTTAACCGAACAAGCGCATAATTGGTGTGGGTGGATTGCTCAAAGCTGTGAGCATAATTAAAAGTTTGACTCCATCCTGTAGCCTTCTCTATGTCTTCACCCCAGATGTTTAGAGCCAGGCCCCGTCTTGTCATCAATAATACTGATATTTTAATGTAACAGAGTAGAATGCACCATGGACCGTAGGAATGAGGGCGAGAATAGTTGGCCAATACAGTACAAGATGCAACAGGCCATGGATATATTACAGTCTGCAAAGTTACTTTTTAGAGTTACCAAGGCTTTTCTTTTTACACTGAGATCTGCAAAGTGCAAAAGCCGCTAAAAAGCTGCAGCTACTTATGAAAATGTGTGCAAACATGCAAACATAGTCTATAAGGCAAGTTTGTACAATTCTAATGAGCTTTAAAGTCAATATTTGGTAATATTTCACCTTTATTCTTCAGCACAGTCTGAACTCTCTGAGGAAGCTTCTTGTCATTTCTTCAAGCAGTCTTCCGGAATAGTTCTTCAGGCTTCTTGAAGGACATTCAAAGCTCTTCTTTGGATGTTTTCTGCCTTTTGTTCTGTTCTCTGTCAGGCTGAACCCACACTGCTTCAATAATGTTGAGGTCCAGGCTCTGGGGAGGCCAATCCATGACTGATAGTGTTCCACTGTGTGTTTTTCTTTTACTGTACTCAGAAATGAAGCTGCTGCCACTCAGGTGCCTCATCAGACACACTGTTATCCACAGCTAGCTGTGAGCTCTTTGACTTTAATAAACTGCAGCCTCACAGGACATGCAGAAAAAAAAATAGTGATAAGGGCATTGGCAAATGCAGCACATTAGTAGGTACTTCATTTAGACAGAGATGGTTCTGAATGTTTAATGTCAGGCTGTTACACACAGATTCCATGTGTATACAGAGGACTTGTTTATGATAAAGCAGCCCTGCTCCTGCATTCCACCTGAGCTGTTA
>VUQJ01026427.1:23490-35367 GCA_015108635.1 Andinoacara biseriatus
TTTTGTTAAATCCAACCCCCCCCCCCCCCCCCCCAACCACCACCACCACCTCCAGTATATTCAAATGCGTTTTTCATGTCATTCCAAAAATGTCTGGAGAACCTTGTTCCCCACCCAGAAACCTGTGGCGTATGTGCACTGATGCTGCAAAATGGGGAACATGTGAAAGGTTGATAAATGGATGAGACTTTCTCCTGCTTCAGTCTTCATCTGCGCAGTGGTATCATGAACCTTCCTACAAGACACGGAAAAAACTGAACACCACAAATCTCATCAGGAGGTACTGCCTATGAAATAAATCCTCGGAATGTCTACCTCTGTCTTTTCCTTCTCTTTTGACTCCCTCTTCCCTCACAAACAATAATCCACCCTCCTACCAGTTTTTTCTACTGGTTGCTGAGTACATGGGGGAGAGCAAACATGCCCCAGACAAACTCAAATCAAAATCTAAGATAGGCATAGGAAAAGAAAAATGTGTATTTGGGGATGTGGGAAGGGTTATGAGAGAAAATACAATCATGGAGCAGCTGGGGTAGAAATGGATGATCTACAGAGACAGATAGAAGCAGAGAGGGAATAGTGGTGTGGGGAAGAGAGAAAAGCAAACACTGATGAAAGAGTAAATCTGCTGTAATAGTTTCAGCTGCTGAATTGATTAAAACGGAAAAGTGATTCAGGCCAGACTTTGCTTTGCAAACAGCGACTGCTGAGTGAACTTTATTACGCTGTTTGAGTGCAAAAAATAATCCTCAACTTTTACATGATGAAGAGCCGACACAAAAACAGGTGCACCCGACTGAAAGTCCTGAAGATGAAGATTTTTTTCAAGCTGTTTTAGATGTACTGACTCAAACAGAATTACTTGGGAGGTTGTAGTTGTTGAATTGTATTGGTTATCAACCTGCTCTGATTCTTAGGGCATGAAATATGGTTGGTTTGACACTGGCACGTCTGAAATACGCATGTGTTTTGCTCTTGTTAGTACTCTTGCCACAGCTAGAGTACTAACAAGTTGTAAAAAAAAAAGTTTGCATAAGGAGGCGAGAACAGCGTTTGTCTCACGTGAGCTTTTTATTTCTCAGTGTTTGCTTTATATTTCATTGAATCAATGCCTGTTCCAATGAAACAAAGAACTAAGAAGGGATTGATCGACAGGCACATCTTTATAACCATGTTGCTGTGGCTCTAAAGTAATAACTTATTAAAGAAAAACACGTGAACAAAAATGCTGCAACATGTAAGGATCTCATTTGCGGCACACAACACATGCAGCAATTAATGTAATAAAATCATTCCTTCAAGGTGTTCTCAACAGAGCAACGATCGCACTGCAAACACAAACAGACGGAATAAATGGACGAAACACCGTCTCAAGATGTAAATTGACCGGTCATTATCTCGGCCTGTCTAGAAGCCCCGGAGAGTTTTTTTTTTTTATGATGAGCTGATTTTTTTTCTTCTGTCGTAGCCATGCAGAAAAGTTTGATACACTCAGCAGTTTCCAAAATGGCTTGTATCCACCACAGGGCACACTGAAATTGAAAGAGAGCACACAATGGCCTGAAAGCAAAGGGCCAACTGGGGTGAAACCGAAGCTTTGTGACAGCTGGGACTGCAAGAGCACGCACACGGGCACATGTTGGCACAGATCTACTGTGTGTGTGTGTGTGTGTGTGTGTGTGTGTGTGTGTGTGAGAGAGAGACAGTATATGAGGGAAAGAGAAAATAAATCACCTAGCTTGCCTGCTAATTCACGCCATGAAACGCCATTCAGTGGGGGCCTTTGGGAGCATTTCCTTCATTCTCCTGTAGTTAAAATTTTTCCTCATGATGAGCTACTGCAGCTCTATTGGTTATTTAGCTTTAATGTACGGCAAAACACATTAATCTATTTTGATGGAAACAGTTTCAAGTTTGATTGGATGCACCTAGCTCGCTTTGTTTCCTTTCAATCCGATGCAGGCGCGAAACTAAATTGTTTAACGGGGGACAAAGCTTTTGTCTCCAGGTTCGGTTGGATACGGCTTTCTGCATGAACCCACTTTGCAGTTTTGTTTTAAGTTCTTTAACTGGCACATTATTCTTATTGTGTACTGAAACAAAATTGCCAGATGAGGACCAAGTGGATGTGCAATATATTTAATCCTGTTTTCCATCTTTTAATATTTACCAAAGTAGTAGAAAGTCAGCACTGGTATCTTGAGCCCTCATTAAGAAAAAGACTGAAAAAGTAAGTTTTATCTCACCACTTTGTTTTTGTCAGTGTTTTTAAATGTGATAATGTATAACAAAAATGTCACAAGGGAAATCCGTATCCAATTGTTTTGCAATTAGAAAAGGTCACTGCTCAATATAATTGATTGCTTTTTCTAAAGTGAGCTGAAAATAATTGTGAAAAAGCATATTGTCCTGAAGTAAACCATTGTCACGCAGCTTTACACCTACTCCTATAATTACAGAATATCAGTTTCCCACAGGCTTCTCTACAGAACTATAACCAAAATGTTATTCTTTTCAAAGTATTTTCATTTCACTTTGGAGGCACAATCTTCTTAAAGTATGTCTTAGTCCCGAAGAGAGCAAAGCCTCCATTTCTTCACAACCTGCTTTCTCTCTTTCTTTGTCCTTTGTTATTCATTCTTTAATAGAATCAGTGTACCTATAACTGTGGTGCACAGAGCACAAGATCAAGAGAAGACATGTATCGAATTAAAGCTCTCTGATTCTTAAAATGAAAATATTTTCCTCATACCTTTCTAAAAAAGTCTGTGCCTTTAACATTTTCTGAGCTAATAAATTTGCCAATCAAGGTGGTATAAAATTAATTTTAGTTAAAATTACGATGAGCTCTTTTACATCTGTATAGTTAAGTTCAGATTAAAAAATGCAACCCAAAAATACAGCAAGTTGAAATAACTCCGCTTTCTTAACTTTGTGGTTTTTGAGGCAACAACTTTGCATATTTTTTTAAGACTGTTTATCACACGTTATAGTACAGGGATTCATATACATATCAGCAAAACATATATTTTTTGTCTATGGAATGGGAATAATGTTAAATAAAGTAACACAGATTCATTGCCTCACCTATATGTGGAACAAAGTTTGGGGTCTCACAGTCTAACCATGCCTGACAGGACTTCTTCTTCAGTTTGACAGCTCACTTCACCTCCGGTGTCCACCATCTGGTTTGCGGATTACCACCACGACAGGCACCAACCTCCTTGCGGCCACGGCTCCATTCATGCATGCACGCAAACCGCAGCAGGTTTCACTGTCATCGCCTACGAGTCTCCCAGTAGGATAATGGAGTCCCCCGGTGGGGCACCCTCCTGCACAACTCAGTGACTCCAAGAAAGAGTCACTGAGTGGTGCATGAGTGCAAATGACAGTCAGGACTCATCAACTGGGGAAAACCTTAATGTACAGGCAGTGAACCCCAAGCCAGTATCTCTCAGCCTAATGCTCCTTCCCCATAAAAGAGAGGTGATGTTCCCTGTCCTAAGAACTAGTTTCAAAAGCCTGGGTTTGGACAGCCGGGGCATCCACCACTGACTGCCACCCGTACACATTGCACCCAACCTCTAAGGCTGGTGGTGAGCCCACATGAGGGTGGGCACACATTGTTTCTTCAGGCTACGCCTGACATGAGCTAAGGCCGAGCCACCAAGCACTCTCCCCTAAGCTCCCTCCCCAGGACTGACTCCAGAGTGGGGCCCCAGGGTGAACTGGTCCCATGGTTGTTTTCTCATAGGAATTTTGTGAATCGGTCTTCGTCTGGCCTCTCACCCAGGAACAATTTACGTTGGGAGACCCTATCAGGGGCAAGACCCCCAAACAACATAGTCCCTGAGATCACTAGGAAATAAAAATGTCCACTATGGTAAGGTGGAAATTAACAGAAAGGAGCTTCATGGTTGTTGTTCAAATACTCACAACTTAATAATAGAAACAACATAACAGATATAGAATATATGTGATGTTTACAGTAATACAATTAGGCTGCTTTAGCATTAGGTATGTCTGACTCGCTGGCTTTCATATTTCATATAAAAGTCATCTTTTATGTACTGCAAATGTTTTTTACTGAGTAATAAGCATAACTTGATGTTTACCAATAAATAAAGGATTTTTTTTTTGTCTGAAAACATACTGCAATACAGAGTGGAATAACAGAGAAAGATTTAACTAATATGGGTTAATGCTTTTGCACTCTTTGTCACATCTTTGAGCACTTTTTGTAAAAAGGTGGATTGTCCTGCTTGGGAAGGCCACTGACATAACGGCGTGTTAATCAGTTTATCAGCTGGTTACTATCAGGTCTACACTTTTGGTATTAAGTCCAAGAAGAGACATTTTGTGGAAGCTTTCTGCAGACTGCATCACATCTACTTAAGACTCTAACCACTCGCACAAATATAATTAAAATTTTGAACACAATCTGTCAAAAAAGGCTGTTGTGAAAGTTTTCATAAGAATGACGACACATCCATATGACTTAAGTTTTATGGATTTGGGTGACAATCACCTTGAAAGTCTTTAGCAAAGGTCTCAAACAAAGTAGTTTTTTGTTTTGTTTTTTCACACAATTTCAGAGTGATGTTTTTCATCTGCAGCCACTCAGTAGCACGAGGTCATAACACAGAGGTTGTGAGTCATCACACTGTGTCAACATTGAAGCGCTGCTCATAATGAAACTCAACTGAGACCCACGAGGGTCAAGACTATTACTCCCACAATGCCCTTACATTCCACAGTCACCAAGCAAGGTAAGTGTCGCTGGGAGTGGACGCCTTAAGGCTGACCTCATAGCGTTCGCGCAAACTGATGCAAACCCACATGCAGACGGTCCCCAGATGGCTCTGGTAGGGTTGGGCAATAGAGTATGTGATAACACCGCTGTCTGTTCCTCTGCCAAGACAGGTCAGAGGAGCAGAGGATGAATGTATGTTTCACTGGCTCATTTAATGACCTGTCATTCAGCCCTACCTGCTGCAGCCTCGTTATATCTCTCTCCATTCTCCACAGTGTATGTGTGGATTAAAAATGAACTACACCAACATCTGTGTTTCTGAGATGGAGGTATGCCTATGCATCAGTCTGCGTGTGATGTGCGTGTTAAAGAAGGAGCCTGTAAAACAGATGTGAGAATGTCAAACGAGTCACATTTGATTTGCACAGATTGCCTCATCAGCTTCCGTTGTTATACGGGTCCTTTCACCTGTAGCTGTAATTAGTTGGGAAAAACAAAGAGAATGATAGTGAGACAGAAGCCTGTGGGTTGGGAAATCATTGTTGTTGTTGTTTTGTTAGGTTTTTTTTTTGTGTGTGTTCAGACTGGATAGAAAATAGCATGTTTATATATGCTATACAAAAGAAACTTTTGTCTTTAACAAACTGCCATCACAAACAAAAAAAATCTCAATGTGCCTTAGTTTATGTTTTTTTTTTCCTTAGCTTATAAGATATTGTGTATTAATACAGCTAAAATATGTTATGTATAGTCTGATGATCCTGCTGTATTATTATCAGTTTAATTAGAAATGCTTGCATTAGCTTTTTTTAGTCATAAGCTTTTACATTTTAGGTTAAAGAGTGTATCTGTAGCCATATGCTGCATGTGCATGAACAGAAGGTGGACACAACAGTTTCAGTGCCTGTAATATAAAATGCAAATACTGCAACAGCCATGCAATACATAAGCTTTTGGTGCATCTGGATCAGACTCCGCTGTTTGCATTAATGCATGCTTGTTCCAATATATTATATTATGGGGTGTTATCACAATAGCAGAAAATAACATTAAAATATATTATCATAAATTACCATAGCACTATAGCAACACTAATCTAATTGCCAACACATACAGTCACTTATTAATACAATAGCTGATGACCGCTGTATAGAATTTCATTATATCCAACAAGTTGTTTTTGAATATGGAAATCCTCCACAGGGTCGAGAGAAGCATGTTGTTCTTCACTTTCTTTGAATCCTGTTGTTTCTTATGGTCACGTCTGTTTTTCTTTTGTTCTGCTTATGTTTTTATGTGGTTTCCTTTTCCCTTGAAATTCATTCCATTTTACAAACAACTGAATGAAAACCTTTCATCTCGCAGTCTTTATCACGAGTACCAATCAGGTTTCAGAGCCAATCGTAGCTCTAAGGAAAAGCTAAACGTCAAGTGAATGGGCTGGTTCTTCTATAGCACTTTTCTGCTGCACTTGATCACTCAGAGCACTTTATACAACAGGCCTCATTCACACCCATTCATACAAGCACGTCAGGATCTTGCCTAAGGATACTTTGGCATTCAGACTGGAGCAACTACAACCTTCTGAGTAGCAGGTGACCTGCTCTACCTCCTGAGCTACAGCCACATGACATGCTGACATTGCACACGAAGCCACATGTAGGGGTGCTCACTTTGGAAACACTCAGATGGGTCGTTTTGGAACAAAGAACTGATATTGTCGTTCAATTTGTTTGTACCCTTGTTATTTTTGAATGCTTCTCTTCATAGCAGACTCCTTACCTCGGCTAGTTGTTGCGAAAGCGGTTTGCATTAGTACAGAAAGGGTTGTGTGATCATTCAACTTGCTAAAATAATATAAAATGGGGTCATTTTTCTTCACGGTCATAGCTAGTTATACATTCACTGCAGTGTGCATGCTGATAATCTTGGTTCTCTCAAGAAATGATTTTGTTGTTTCACAAGGAGATAAAGCAAAGCAAAAATAGGAAAACGTGGCTTAAACACCAGATACTCCGACACCAAATGGAGCTCATCAAACAATCAAGGGAAAATGTCAAGCATTAGCTAATATTTAAGTATTAATCAGACAGATGATGAATGTCACTACAATGAAGGAAGGTGAAAGCATGAATGAAACATGAATCTCATGCAAATGTACAGAAATATGGTTTTCATCAAGCTGGAATTCAATTTTTTTCTTCTCACGAAGGTATCATCACTATTTTATCCCAGCTTGTATTTCCTGCTGGATTTTGACTGTCTGACAGCTTCAGCAGTACGTGTTCTGTTTGCCTTTATTTATTAACAAGAAATTTAAAGGCTTATTTTAAATGCTGTGATTGACTAATGGCAAATTATCGTATGTGCAGAAAGGGTGTCATTTTGCTCGTGGTGGCTCATTTCTAGTTTAACTGGAAATCCAGATACCCTTATTGCCCCTCATAAAACTGAGCAATTAAAGTCCACGCAAGTGGCAGATTGCCTGTCCACCTCTCATCATCAGCGCTGCTGGTGTTGCTGCATCACAAGCCTGGTCATGCATTTCACAGTTAATTGATCTGCAAATTGTTTTGTGTCAGCACAGAGCTAAATAAAACAGCACATAAGGATGGCAAGGAGGTGGAACTGTGGTTAGATAAGATTACAGTGGTTTCAGCTAATGAGCAAACTTGGACTTTTTTTTTTTTTTAATTTTGCCTGTAGCTTAAAACTCATCTTTTCCTGCTGATCTGCTGCACCTACAGTAACCTTTTAAGTGCCCCAGTGACGGCTTTCCTACCACAGTTCACAGAGATAAAAATCAACTCTTTATGGAAACTTAACTCTAAATGAAGTAGTCCTGACATCACTGAAAACAGATCCTTTAGAATGTGGAGAAACTGCTTTTGTACACATATTAGAAATTGTCATCTAGGATTACCGCAGCGTTGAGCAAATTTAATTAAATGTTTTATTCCGTTCAAATTACCGCCTCTGAAGTCGTGCTAAACATTTTCTGACATGAATTTTTTCTTTACGCCATGATCGTTTTCAATTAACCGTTTCCTTTCAGACACCTATTTCAAAAAGTTGCGATTTTTCTTTCCTTTGCATTTTGATCTGTGTTTTCTTTTCTGCAAGAACTCAAAGAACTATTTCCCTCTAATTTTATCAGCTAGACGTTTAAATGAAAGGAACCATGCATGGAAAGAGCATGAATGCTAAAAAGGTAATACAATTTCCATTAAATTTGATTCTTAAATTCCCCTAAAGACCTTTTTTGAAAAAAACACAATTAGAGACCATGAATGCGTGTCATTTTGTATTATTTCGTAAAATGAGACCCATTAATTAAAAAGTGGGTTTTTGAGATTTGTTGTCCCCCTCTGCTACTGTGACTGTCGTAGTCTGATGGGATGCTTGTGACGGGTATTAATAAAAGTTTAGTATTCAACACCTGACACACAGTCAGTCATTTGACTGCATTTCACAAACAAAAATGGCCAATTCGCTCTAATCCTTACCACCAAGTAAGCAGCAGTGATGCTTTTGTGTAGCTAATATCAACTCTACAGACACCATCTCTCTCAGTGTTGTACCGGGGTATGTCGCACATTATATTCATGACACAGTATCTTTCTGTTTGAGATGCAGGCCTTTGCTCAGCCAGTGAATGTCACACAGATTATCACCATCCTGATCATCATATGCATCAAAGAGAGACCCTTAGGGATTATACATCACAAATACTCTTTACATTTCTAAAGTAAGGATCAGGACAAACAAAATAATAAAAGGAAATTCTTTAAAGAGTTTGCACAGACACGGACATACATATAGATACACATACAGATTAGTACTGAGCCGCCAGAGTGATGTTCCCGCTTTTCATACCGTGCACTGAGAATAAAGCTGTAGATTTAGACTGCTTACATCTATATAGTCAGGTTGACCTTTCTTTATGCACCTACCTAAGTTTGTTTATAAAAGTTTTTTTTCCAGACTGTGCTGAAGATCTAAGAAAAAAAACGAGCAAGGTCATATAGAACTATGAGGAGGGTGTCTCCTTCGATTAGAATGCTGTTTTAAGTAACAGTATGAAAAGAACAAGGATGCCCAAACATCCAGTACAGGGTTTCGAAATAGGCATTTCTCTTCCTTTTGCTCTGTCTTGTATAAGCATTCACGGTTTTAGTAAAGTTGGGTTAGTGAGATACCGGACGGATTTGGGGTATGCAATTACAGTATTGTCAGGATCATTTGTGGATTTTTTTCCAGCCACACTAGTGTTGCCCTGAGGATGATAACATAGGCTGATCTAAAAATTTCTTTCTCTTGCAGTATTTTTCTTTTGTTTTCTTAGTTTGCACTGGCATTTGCCATCCTCGTGAGATGAAACCTAACCTTTTGCTGTTTACCTGTAAGCGCCTGTGTTCTTAAATGACCTATGATGACCTAATATGTATGTACCCACCATAGGGCGAGAGGCAGAGTACACCCTGGACAGGTCGCCAGTCTGTCTCAGGGCCCCGTCCTTATTATTTTTCTATTCGTTTTCTCATAAACAGCTGCTCGATATCTCTCATTTTCCTCTTGCAACAGTCTGTGTAGAAGCTTAATTTCTTTATATTCAGCCAAGCATGAGTAGGTGTTAGGTTGATGCCTGCTCCATGCTTGCATGAGGAGTATTCATTAGCAACCAAGCAAGTGACCCCAGAAAATGCAGGAGAAGAAAAAGAGAAAAAAGCACATTGACCCGAGTAAACTCTGCATAAATATCAGGGATTGTCTGCAAATGCTAAATGACACTTTGAGTGGTGGGCAAACAGCATTTACATAAGGGTGAGAAGTAGATCAGTTTGGATTCATTCTGCGTCTGCGCTGCTGTTTTCAGCAACCTCCCACTTTAAGTCAGGAGCCAGCTTTTCCTGGCTTGTTGCCATTTCCCTGCCCTCTCACTTAGACACCAAACTCTCTGTAGCCTTTGCACCGAGACAAATAGCTGCTGCTGCAAATTACCTGAGAACACTCTGCCAGTGATTGCCTGTTTACACTGCATGTGCCCAAACTCCTGAGGCCGTTGTAATAGTTGCATGGTGTATTGAACCTCATAGCAATTTCAGCCCAGAAGATATATATTTTTGTTGTAGCGAATGAAGAAGCAATATTGCTTTTATTTCTTTTTCAATTATAGATAATGAGGGACAAAAATTGATGTTGCTGCCTTATTTTCTTTTTTCCTCAGACTTGAATTGAATATACTTTCAAATAAGAATTTGCTATGAACGCAAAATGTTTCTTTAACCTGTGTCTTTCAGTTTTGGGTAGTGTGTGTACTGTATGTGTATGAAGGAGAGACAGACACAAACACACAAAAGGATAAAAGCTATAAAATAATTACTGAGTCCAAATATGCTTACAAGTACAATTCTCTCATGGGAAAAGAAAAAGTATGCAGGTTTAAACTAAACTGTCTGTGTCCACAACAAAGGTTTAAGTTTTTTATGTTTTGTTTTGTTTTTTTATTGCGGGTCGTTGTATGCAGGATTTAATTTGGTTCATTTTTATGAGCAAAAACACTGTCCAGTAACTTTAGGCCATTCCCTGTGAAGCAGGAATCAAATATGGATGTTGGAATACTATCTCCATGTTCTCAAGAACATATCAAAAACTAATTTGGAGCCAGCGGCAAAAAATTCATACATGATGTTGAGAGAATTCTCAGTCTGTGCACCTCAGAGAACCTCAGATTCCTAATGATTGCAATGGAGATTAAATGACAAAGATACATTTTTAAAAAAGGTGCATGATATGTAATATTTCACTTTTTTGAAAACTGTCTAAATATACATGTATTTTTTTCTTTTTTGTAATACCGTTTAATCAGTGTAAAATTATATTTAAGTTAAGCTTCATGCCTTTTTAGGCCCAAGCAGACCTCGGGAGGCCTTAAAACTTCTCACTCCTTTCCTCTAAGTGTTGTTGTTTACACTTTGCACATTATTGCATTTTTGGACAGGCCTAAATGTGTGGGTTCGTGTGCACTGGTCACTCACTTTGTTTTGGCAGATCTTCGTCCCTCAGTGCCCTACTGGTTTATCGGACGATCGCCCTCACCCTCCCTCGAGCTCCTGCTTGGTGGAATTTATCCATGTTGTATCCTGCTGTATTTCCTTATGAGTATTGATTGCAGTTTATTTTATAGTACACTATTATCACATAACAAGCTATACGTTTATGTATAAAAGACAAAACTATAAATAATATGATTGTTATTGGGCAGGGAGTAAGCAAATTTCTGTGGTATTTTATTGCAAATGTAAGTATAAATAAGTCTGTACTACTGTGATGTGATATCAGGCAAACACTTATTAGTGCTGGCCTGATGTCCTCTGAGAAAAGTGTTTTGTCTCACTGTTGCAAAGGCTGATACCAAATGACAGATGGGTTCACGGTGGGGTGGGACTACATCAGGGATCAGATGCTTTGTTTGCAAAGGTGATGGACAGGCTGACAGATGAGGTGAAGCAGGAGTCTCCACTGACTAGATGTTTGCATTTGACATTGTGATGTAGCAATTAAGGAGCAGGTGGAAGTGGAGGTATGCATTGGGGAAAAGTGGAATGAAAGTCAGTTGGAGCAAGACTGAATGCATGTGTAATAACAGGGACACGTGTGGAAAGGTGAAGATGCAAGTAGAGGTAATGAAGGTGGATGAGTTTAAATACCTGGGGCCAACCATCCAAAGCAATGGAGAGGGCACAAGAGAGGTGAAGAAGAGCAAGCAGGGTGGAGTAGGTGGAGACAAGTGCATGGGGTGATTTGTGACAGAAGGATAGCAGCAGGAGTGAAAGGGAAGGATTATACGACGGTAGCGAGACCTGTTATGATGTATGGTTTGGAGACAGCGGCACTGACAAAAAGACAGGAGGTGGAGCTGGAGGTGGCAGAGTTGAAGATGTTAAGATTTTCACCGTTAAGTGATCAGGATGGACAGGATTAGAAATGAGTATATCAGAGAGACAGCTCAGGTTGAGCGGTTTGGTGACAAAGTTAGAGAGGCAAGGCTGAAGGCTGAAATGGTTTGGACATGTTCAGAGGTGGGATGGTGAATATACTGGACAAAGGACTGAATATGGAGC
>VUQJ01026428.1:0-16433 GCA_015108635.1 Andinoacara biseriatus
CTGCTGTCTGTATAATAATCTATCAAGAATGACAGTGCTTTGTCTTCATACAGTATCTTTTGTTGTTCAGATGACATACAGGGGGAGAGAAAAATCAGGATTTCAAAAAATGGAATACTAAACATTTACATCGGTGTGGATATTTCTGGGAGCATCGAGGAGACAAATGTCATTAAATCCAGAGATGCTATCTTAAAACTTATTACAAAGGTGAGAAACAAACACAGACGTGCAGAGTTTGATATTGATTGATATAAAAGCATATACTTAAAGCTTTTGTTTTTTATGGTAAACTGCCACAGTATTCTCTCCATGCTACAATGTGCTGAATTTCCAAACAGTCAGCAACATTATGCTTAGACTAGAGTTATATTAGGATTGCTTTGCCAATTTTGGGCTCAGTTTAGAGGTCTGAGGGTGTGCATGAGGTGAAGCTACAGACAGCTGTTGATGGATTCTGGCAATGTATATGCTGAGTTGTTAAAACATGTCAGAAATATATTAGTTAGTCGGAACATTTAATCAGTTACTTGATAAAATGATAGGCTAGAATTTAATTAGTTATTATTGCTGCCATCTAGACAGTGAAAAGTTTATTTCTGTATTTAAATATGCAGATGTATACGCAAAGCTTCTTACACTGACACACTTTAACCACATCTGCCATCATGTGCACATAACATACACACTAAATCTCATCCACTCTTCCTGTCAGCCATTAGAAGTAAATTTCATTATGTATTACAATTCAGAACCACGACTGATGCTTCTTGGCATGAGTCCTTTGGCTTGTTTCCAATCCTCAGTACAGGATGCACTTTTGCTGATTTATGGATTAATTACTAAACAAAATAACAACCATAAGCAGTCTCAAATTTAAGGAGGTGTTGCATTTAGTTTACATGTGTTCACTAAGTTGTGTCAGAAGTTCATATGAGATCATCCACTTTGTATGTAACTAATTTTCTTTATGTACCAACAGATTTCATCCTTTACCGTAACCCCAAACTACGAAATCATCTTTTTCTCCTCTGAGCTCTATGAAATTGTCAACATCATTGACTTTTTGGATGAAAAACCACCGAATGTCAAATCTAAATTAGAAGAATTTGTAGTTGGTGGTGAGTAAAGCACAGAGACATTGTTATTGTACATTTTTACTCCTCAGTTGGTTCCTAATAATAAGGTAAGTAATGTGTGTTTTGTGTGTTTGCTTGTGCTCAAAGACAGAAACACGGGAACAAATCTGAACCTCGTCTTTGAGAAGTTCTGGGAGAAAATGTCTGTTATAAAGATTCGAACTGGAGAGGAGGGTTTTAAGGAGCATCGTCATGCCCTCATCGTTTTTACAGATGGTATTTCCAGCCTTTTGATACCCATGAGGACTAAGTATTCATCAACAAGTGCCCCAATGTCTCACTTAATTATATAACAATACATATGTGATTTTTGGCTTTTATAATGCCTTAAAATATATGCTGTTTGACTTTGAAAAGATGTTTTCACAAGTTTCATGACTCACAGAAAAAATGAATTCAGAAATGTGTACATATTACTGATGATGAATTTGACCTCACAGGGTTAATGGAATTATTTGAGCAGTGAAGATGGCAATTTCGCTCAGTGCAGGAAAATTATGAATGTAATTATCGCTGGCTCTAGGTTTGACTTGAAATTGGAGAAAATATGCTTTTTTTTCCATTTCTGCTATAAGTTCCATAAGAAAATAGCCATCACACCGTTTTTAAAGTTTAAAGGTTTTCTCAGTGATTTACATGATGTTAACACATTTTTTTCCCACTGTAGGTGGATTTAACATGGGCGGTTCACCAGCACCCACTGTGGCAAAAATAAAAAACACAGTGTACATGAATGAGAGTAAAGCCAGAGAAGACTATCTTGGTGAGTTTTCCATCTGATTTGTGTACTTTTGTATTTTTAAATGCACTTTCATTATTTAACCTAAATCCTTCCTTATAGACATGTTTTATTGGTATACAGTACCAGTCAAAAGTTTGGACACACCTTCTCATTCAATGTTTTTATTTTTATTTTTTTTCCCACATTCGAAATTAATACTGAAGTCATTCAGACTATGAATAAACACACAAGGAATCATGCAGTAAACATAAAAGTGTAAAACACACCAAAATATGTTTTGGATTTTAGAATCTTCAAAGTTGCACCTTTTGCTTTGGTTACAGTTTTGCGCACTCTTGGAATTCTCTCAATCAGCTTCATGTGGTAATCACCTGAAATGGTTTTGTTTGGAGTGTTTGGAGCTGAAAAACAAATGATGGTCCCACTAAGCACAAACCAGAGTGGATGGCATGTTGCTGCAGAATGCTGTGGTAGCCATGCTAGTTAAGTGTGCTTTGGATTTTAAATAAATCGCCATCAGTGTCACCAGCAAAGCACCCCCATACATCACTCTTTCTCATCCATACTTCACGGTGGGAGCTACACATGTAGGAACCATATACTCAACTTTTCTGTGTCTTACAAAGACATGGCGTTTGGAACCAAAAATCTCAAAGTTGGACTCATCAGACCAAAGGACAGATTTCTACTGGTCTAATGTCCATTCTTTGTGTTCCTTGGCCACAAAGTCAGTCTCTTCCTAATGTTGTTCTTTCTTAGAAGTTGCTTCTTTGCAGCAATTCAACCGTAAAGTCCAGATTCAATCAGTCTACTCTGAACAGTTGATGTTGAGATATGTGAGCTACTTGAACTCTGTGAAGCATTTAGGTGGACTCTTATCTTGGGTGCTGTTAACTTTCTGAGGCTGGTAACAGAGAAAACTCTTGGTCTTCCTTTCCTGGGGCAGTCCTGATGAGAGCCAGTTTCATCATAACCTTTGATGGTCTTTGTGACTGCACTTGAGGATACTTTCAAAGTTCTTGAAATTT
Source organism: Andinoacara biseriatus (assembly GCA_015108635.1). Lineage (NCBI taxonomy): Eukaryota > Metazoa > Chordata > Actinopteri > Cichliformes > Cichlidae > Andinoacara > Andinoacara biseriatus. The sequence continues at coordinate 2,910 of VUQJ01026428.1, forward strand.
TTGGATTGACTGATCGTCATTTCTTAAAGTGACGATGGACTGCTGTTTTTCTTTACTTAGTTGAGTAGTTCCTAAAATATGGATTTGAACATTACTCATTTACTGTATACCAACTCTACCTCTTCACAACACAACCGAGAGTCTCAAACACATTAAGCAGGCAAGAAATTATAGAAATTAACGCTTGACAAGGCACAGCTGTTACCTGAAAGCCGTTCTAGGTGACTACCTCATAAAGCTGAGAAAATGCCAAGATGGTGCCTATTTTGAGGAATCTAAAATATAAAACATAGGTAGTCAAGTCCCTGCAGGGGGGCAAATCCCCAGGTTGGCAAAGATCCACAGCTTTGTTCTTCTTATCTTTCTTGTCCGATAAGTCTGCTTAATGTTGACTTTAAATTGCTAGCAAAAACAATAGCATTATTTCCCAGTGTGGTTGGGACTGATCAGACTGGCTTTGTACAAGATAGACATTCCTTTTCCAACATGAGGCATCTTTTCAATGTAATATACAGTCCATCCTCTGTCAACAATCAAGAAGTTGTGATCTCTTTGGATGCCAAAAAGGCCTTTGACAGAGTCTATTCAATTAAGAAATTTGGTTTTGGGGAAAATTTCCTGTCGTGGATTAGGTTGCTCTAGTCTGACCCCTATGCCTCAATTAGGACAAATAACATTCAATCTGACTACTTAGGTCTCAATCGCTCAACACTCCAGGGCTGCCCACTGAGTCCTTTATTGTTTGCTTTGGCAATTGAACCCCTTTTAATTGGACTCAGCTCTAATCCGGATATCAGAGGTATTAAGAGGAATGATATACAAACCAAAGTTTCCTTGTACACAGATGATTTACTCTTGTACATTTCTAACTTGAACACTTCTATCCCTGCTGCTCTCACAACACTTGGTACATTTGGCCAGCTGTCAGGCTATAAATTAAACCTTAGCAAAAGTGAATTGTTCCCGGACAATGCTTTAGCTAAGAATTACCCATTGCACACGTTACCATTTAAGGTCACAGATCAAAGATTTGCCTACTTAGGAATTCAGATTACACCGGAATACAAGGATCTTTTCAAAGCTAACTTTTCCTTCTTAATGTTGCGTGTTAAGGAAGACTTTTTTCGCTGGACGGTGCTTGGCCTGTCTTTGGTTGCTCGGATTAATTCAATTAAAATGAACATCCTGCCACGTTTCTCCTATCTGTTTCAGTGCATTCCTATTTTTCTTCCACAGTCTTTTTTTGTCAAACTAGACTGTATTATTATTAAATTCCTCTGGAATGGGAAGGTCCCTCATATACACACTCAAGTTTTACAAAGACCCAAAATGCTTGGGGGGATGGCTTTGCCAAATTTCAGATATTATTATTGGGCTTCAAATATTAGACTTTTTAGATACTGGCATCAGCTAGATCACTCTTCTCCACCAGCTTGACTTGTTTGGAAGCCAACTCCTTAAAGCCTGTATGTCTGGCTGCCTTATTATGTTCACCGTTACAATCCACAACCCTACACCTCTAATAAAATAGTCAACGCATCCTTGAAGATGTGGGTGCAATTTAGATGAGACTTTGGTTTACAAGCTTTCTCTGTTCATCCTCCTATAGCTGCAAACCATGTTTTTGGTGCCTTCTCTTACAGATAGTATGTTTCTGTTATGGAGGAGAATGGGAATTTCAACTTTTCATGACCTGTACATTAATAACACGTTTGCCTCATTCCAACAAATTTGTGAGAAATTTGGTCTCCTGCACCATCAGTTTTTCAGATACCTGCAGGTATGTAGTTTTGTCCGTGCTACCTATTCAGTTTTCCCCAATGCTCCCGGGGATCCATTCCATCTATCCATTCGCTGCCGCTTATCCTTTTCTGGGTCGCTGACACAGGGTACACCCTGGACAGGGCCAACACAAAGACGCAGACAACCATTCAACCGCTCACATTCACACCTACGGACAATTTATAGTAGCCAATTAACCTAACCCCTTTGGACATGTGGGAGGAAACCGGAGGAAATCCAGACACGGGGAGAACATGCAGACTCCACAGAGAGAGAGAGAGAGAGACGGAGAGGCCCGGGCCAAGGTGGAATCGAACCCAGGCCTTTCAGATGTTATTCCAACTGTGAGGCAGCAGTGCTAACCACCGCAACTCTCAAACTGAAAGTGGCTATTTCTTTCATTTATAATCAAATTATGTTACTCCACCCACTAACACTAAAATTCGTTAGATCACTTTGGGAGGTTGACCTTGAACAGGCCATTTCAGAGGACCTTTGGGAACAAATCCTGCCATTAGTTCATAAGTCCTCCATTTGTGCCAGACATTATCTAATTCAATGCAAACTTGTGTACCATACTTAATATACTAAAGCGCATGTGGCCAAGTTTTATACCAATGTTTCACCTGGTTGTGACAGATGTCAGTTTTCTTCAGCTAATTTGATCCACACTATTTGGCTCTGCCCCCAGCTTTTCAATTACTGGTCCAAAGTATTTGCTACTCTGTAAAATGTTTTTGATAAGTCAAAACTCCTCAGCAAGTCCCTGATACTTGCTGATCTTCCTCTTATGGGCCTCCTCCATGTGTTTCTCCCAAGGCACGGTGAGTTCCAACATGGCAATATTCTTGATGAAATCTGAGAAGATGACCAGGTCAGGACGGAGTGATATGTGGATGACTTGTTCTGGAAACATCAGCTGTTTGACAAGATCAACTCGCAACTGCCAGCCAGGAGCCATAAACAGCAGAATAGAACAGAATAGAATAGCCTTTTATTGTCATTGTGCATGGTACAACGAAATTGTGCATGCTTCACTACAGTCCGTTTCTGTGCGTTAAAAAAATAGGGAATTAAAATAAATAGGTAGAAAAATACTGACTGTACAAATAGAAGAAGAAAACTTTCACACTGGTGCTCAGTGAACAATCTGACACTGAGCACCAGTGTGAAAGTTTTCCTACCTCAGCCCTGTATGCTGTCTCATCCCCTACTGAGATGAGCCCAACCACGATGTTGTCATCTGCATATTTGATGATGATGTTGGTTGAGTGAGTTGGAGTACAGTCATATGTGTAGAGGGCATACAGCCTTGAGGGGAACCCGTGCTGAATGTGAGTGTGGAGGAGAGATGGGGGCCACATCTGACAGATTGTGGGCGGTGTATGAGGAAGTACAGGTGGGAAGGGCGATCCGCAGTTTTATCAGTTTGGTGGTTAAGATATCCGGGATGATTGTGTTAAACGCTGAGCTGTAGTCCACAAAGAGCATCCTCAAATAGCTCTTCTGGTTTTCCAAGTAGCTCAGCACTGTGTAGTGTTATTGCGATGGCATGCTCTGTGGACCGGTTTGCTCTATAGACAAACTGGTGAGGGTCAAAGGAGTGAGGGAGGTGGTCTCTGATGTGCTTGGAGACCTGTCACTCTAGGCACTTCATTACTACTGACATGAGAGGTATGGGTCTGTAGTCACTGAGGTTTGCTAATGTTGTTTGTTTTTGGGAAGGGAATGATGGTGGAGGCCTTTAAAAAGGTGGGGAAGGTGGCATGTTCCAGGGACAGGTTGAAGAGTTTGGTGAGGATACCTGGTCGTGGTGCCAATGATAGCAGCCATCGGCCAGTGCTTTCAGACAGCTGCTGAGGAGGTGTTGCAGGGTTCCTTTCCATTGCACTGAGCACAGGTGGGCACTTCCACTTTGTCCCATGTGTGAAGATTAGAAGGGTTTGGTAAGATGTCATACACCGCCTGTACCAGGAACCTGATGCAGTGGAAGTCAGACCGCCAGAAGTCTGACCATGTGATCTTCCGCTGCACCACCTTCCACCACCTTGTCCTTGACCAAGCCCCACTGCCCTGCTGACTCGTAGTTCCTCTACCCCTGAATGTACCTCTTCTAATATAAGCTGTTTCCTTTCTTTCCTGGTGATTTTATTGACATGGCAACTTGGGAAGTATCCTAGGCAGTTCGTCCAATTGCAGTGGTCTCAACTCAGGACCTCTGCCTCAAACACGACTGCCACCAGCAGCTCTTCCCTAACATGCCACTTCCTGCCAGTACGGACCTCAATTTGTGCTGCTGCTATTTTTTGAGGGAAATGCACACCTGACTTTGTCAAAGGCCCTCAACGCTCCATTTGTGCTGATCTGACTACCATGTTCATGGCCAGAGCAAAGAGAATGACTGAGATGGTGCCGCCAGTTATAATTCCCTTCTCAAGCCTGTGCCAGTCAGATATGATAGCCTGTGAAGTGTATCTCATCTGGAAGTTGTTGTAGTAGTCTAGAATAAGGTATTTGACTTGTGTGATGTTTCTCAATGGCCACTTCCACCAACTTGTGAGATATAGACCCGTAGGCGTTGGCCTGATCTAACAATACTGTCAAGTCTTCTCTCCCCTCTTTTGCCTCTCTGATGAGCTGTATGATTGCCCCAGTTTTCTCCAGGCAGCCTGGCATTCCAGAGTTTCCACCTTTCTGGACTGAGGTATTAATGTAGTTGTTCCTCAGGAGAAAATCAGTCAGCTGCTGTGACAAGATGCTGAAAAACATTTTTCCTTCCACACCTTACACCTTTTTTTTTTACTAAATAATTCCATATGTGTTCCTTCATAGTTTGGATGACTTTAGTATTAATCTACAATACAGACATTTTTAAAATAATGAAAAACCACTGAATTATAAGGTGTGTCCCAACTTTGGACTGCTACTGTACAACAGTTTTGTTGTATGCTTTAATGCATAATGTCCTATAATATATCAAAGAAAGAAAATTGGTCATGTTATGCTTCATTCTGTTACAGATATTTATATCTTTGCCATTGGGGATGAAATCTATGATGATGACCTAATGCCCCTCACAGCAGGAACTGGAAAGGACCATTATTTCAGATTGAATGACTTAGAAAAACTACAAGAGACTTTTGATGAAATGATCGGTAAGTTGTGCTTGAAATGAACCATGAAGTCTGTTTGTAAATTCAGCTATGTGTGTACTTGTGTGTTTGCATTCATCCTGACATCCTTCATCCAGCACTAATAAACAAAAGGGAGACAAATGATCGCCTGCATGGGTCTCTTGTTTCCTAAAGTACGTGAGATCATAACGATTACTCTTTATCTAGCCTGACACCACTGATGTAGCAGTGATAGAAATATGATCATGTATCCCACTTGATCTGTGTAATGCAGTTTAATGTAATGTAATGGGTTCAAGATACTGAAATCCAAACTGAATGTTGCCTAATGTTTAATATTCAATGCTGAGCCTTTGCTGGACAGATACAATACTGCTCTCACTACAAACTACTAGAACTTAACAAAGTTACAAAGTTTCTCACAGAACAATTTTTTTCTTCCTTTTTTTAATCGAACAAGAACAAAATTATAAATCATAAAAACAAAGATCTTACTGTAAACCTACATGCTCACTGAGTAGCAACTTCTCAGTGATAAGGTAGTCCCATGTTTTACAGTATTGCCCTTTCTGACTCTATTGTGCACCGTATTTTACAAAATAGACATAATGTTGTTCAATGTGTTCAACAAGACTTTAAAAGGACCTGAGATCATAAACTCATCAGGAAAGTGTTTACTGAGGAAGGTGTGGACAAGATTGGATTTGCTATTTTTAATTATTACGCATATATTTTTCATACAGATGAAGATGATGTCAAGGGTCTCTGTGGACTTCACAAAGAGTATCAAAACCCCACCGACGACCATATGAGGAAAATGCATCCATGGTTGGTGCTGGTTCATACCCAGGTGAGAGTTTCACAGTTTCATTTAACTCATTTAACTTCCAACTTATGTGTTGGAACATATAAATTGGTCTTTGCATGTTTAATCCAAGGTATATGTTTTTTTATTTCAAATTTAAGGTTAACGGCCGCTCAGAGAAATGCATGGGTTCTCTTGTGACCCCTGACTTTGTCTTGACAGCTGCTCACTGCTTACATGGATTGTTACCTGTGGAAGTCACCATTGAAATTGATGATGGACTAGGCAAAGGTAATCAAAATGTTTGTTCAAACATTATAGCCTATTTGATATTCACTGTAGATAAATATTCTGATATCAACTCACTACTGAAGTAGTTTGCCTGTACTTCTAACCTCTTGTAATCACATAATATTAATACATGTGATTTCTTTTTCAGCTAAAAAAGCAAAAGCTATAATACCTCACGAAAAATACAATGTTACTGCTAAAAAGCACATAGGCATTAATGAGTTTTATGACTATGATGTGGCTCTCATCCAATTGGAGGAATATGTTCAAATCTCCACTGATGTGAGGTGAGAAATCATGCTGTGATAATGTACTGTTACATTCAGAGTCCTGTTCAGGGATTTGTTGAGAACACGTCTTAATGCCCCATTTGAACTGTTTGAATTACCGATTTTTTTTTCAGACCCATTTGCATACCTTGCACCCTGGAGACCAGTGCTGCTCTACATTTGGTGAATCAAACATGCAAAGCACAAGGTGTGATACCTCTATCTACATGCTATTCTAGATAAATACTAAACAGATTATAATTTTACACAGAGCTGGGTGATGTTGCCTAAACAGACCATAGGCTCTGTTAAACTTTCCTGTGCACAGCCCTCAGACCATGGTCAGAAAGCACAGATTTCCTTTTCTCTGGGGCCGAGTACCTCGGGGTTAACCTCCTTGTTTCTAGCAGTGGAAGCAGCAGACAGGACACCACTGTCTGTTGGAGCAGCAGGCATTATTTTATAGTTGCACAACACCATACAAACTGTGCTTTCATCATTTTCTTTGGTCTCACTCAGGCAGTAGTGAAAGAGTCTCAGTGCCACTGAAGAGAAAAGGGCAGTTCACTGTGTGATGGAGCATTTATTAAGACAGTGCAGAAATCATCCTGAAAGGCCCCATCAGATCAGATGAAGGACAAGCTTGTATCATGGGATCAGCCTGCATCATTTGAGGCTCTGGTTTCACTAGCCTTCAAGATAATCTGCCTAGGAGCGGTGAGAGGAGTGTTAAATACCACCAGGTCCCCATGGAAACCTCCCTTCTCCTGTGTCGGCTACTCCGTGCTGGTGGGCTTTTTCGGTGTCTCCCTGGCTGCTGTTTCCAGCCATGATTTGTCAGGGACAGGTGACATTCCCCCTGCGTGTATTGGTCTATTCTGGGGCTGAACAATTACTTTTTTTAGATACAGAGTTAGCTACCCAGTTAAACATCTCTAACCCCATCCGTCTCCACCAGAGCCTGGTCACATTTTTGCCACAATAAAGAAACTTTGGGAAGTGGTGACCTTCTTGATCTTCTCTGCTCCAGATACCCCTGTCCTCTTAGGATACCCCTGGCTAGAGAGGCATAACCCTTACATTGACTGGGCCAATAAACAGGTTGAAGGCTGGAGTTTGTTTTGCCACTCGTGATGCTTACGCTCTGCTGTTAATGGCTATCAATGGCCACTTTACTCCATACACTGAGGTAACCCCCGACCTAACTGGAGCTCCCTGGGACTATCATGACCTCCGGGAGGCTTTTAGCAAAGAAAGGGCCCTCTCTTTTCCACCTCATTGGCCCTACGACACAATCGGAAGGAGGATTGACCTCCTTCCCGGTGCAACACTGCCCAAGGAAGTAGTCATTTCCACTGGATCCAGTATGTTTTTGTGCCTTTGCTGTGCTCTCCTGCAGAAATTTTGCCTTATGTGAATAAAAATTTATTAATAACTGCTTGCTTTCTTATTAACAAATATATTGCCACTGCCTTGCCACTGCAAGGGCTGCAGAGGGGCTTGACAATATTTTTCTGTCTGTATCATCTATAGAGGAACTTCTGTTAAACAAGGATATTGAAATACTCAGTTTCTTGACAAAGAAGGGGAATCATCAGAAAGACATAAAAAATGTCCGTGCCAAGCTTGGAAATCGTGTAAGTTTTGTGTTGCACATCTGTATGTATGTACCTGTGTTCTTGATTATTTACCCAAAATGTAAAACTCAGTTTGAGCTTCGGTTCTTTCTCCAACTCTTCAATGCAGAGATACGAATGCATCCAACGGGCAATAGGTGCACAGGGCATAACGCAGGAAACACTGACGGAAGCTGTGACAGATAACTTCATATGCACTGGTGGTCTGCAACCTTTTAGAGATGATATTTCATGTCGGGGTATGTTTTGTCTTTAATATAAATTTTTATACTCCAATATAGCAACAGTGGTGCAGATGAGTGACTCAGGCTAATTTATTTTTTTTAACCATGTCTGGTAGTTTTTTGCAATTGGAATGATGATCCAAATGCACTGATGTACCAAACATATTTGCTTTTACAAGAACAGCTCTATAAGTTTCTGTAGACTGTTCACACCCACACCAACGCACACACATACAGTGGTCCTGAGTCCAGGACCAACCAGCGCTGCTCCCTCACCTGAGTGCCCCATCCCCCCATAGGGGAGGTACTCAGAATCCTGGAATGCCAGCCAGACACCTCGACACAGGCCAACCCACCCCAAACGGCAGCGCAGCTAAGGACGCACAGACCCTTCCACCACAGGAAGGTGCCCAACCGGGAGACGGGCAACCCCGGGCATCAGGGCCCCAGACCCTGCACCCCGGCCCCTGCAGAGGAAGCCAGCCACCCAGATGGGGCCAGCACCCACCACCACTGGCCCTCCAGCCCCTCACCCCAAGACCATAAGAGCATACCTCCAAGCCACCACCACTAACAATCAAGGCCCCCACATAGAAACTACAAAACGGCACCTGAATCCCCCGGTCCACCTCAGCCACCTGCCGGGTACACCATAGGACAAGACTACAGCTGGTCACCCCCATCATGTGATGGAGCTGATCAGTGGGGACCAGAGAGATTCAAATGTAGCCAATTGGTTTTTAGAGGTAGCAGACAGTCTTTCCAGCCTAATGTGGTCTAAAAGTAGATTCCTAAAGTGAGTAGTACATAAATCATTTTTTGATTTCCAGTTCATGAGGATACTTTTTTTAGAAGAAGAAAGAGCAGTGCATATACATGCAGTGAGTACAGAGCATACACGGCACACTGTGGAGCAGGGGGGCAACTAAGACGCGCACAGGGAGGAACCTGGAAGGCCTTGCTCAGGGGCACACAGTAATGTCAGCCCAGGGATTCAAACTGGGGTCATCTCAGTGATGAAACCGGCACTTCTCCTCTAGGCCACCACTCCCTTAGTGATGCAACTATGTGTGATATATTTATTTCCATGTTTAATTCACTTACATCACCCAAAATGCACAGTTTTGGTGAAGCTGGGATACTGCAATTAAACCATGTGGATATGTCTTCACATATCATCTGCCTAATCTCTTAACAGGCATACAAAACCATATAGCATGCATATAGTGTTCAGTGTGATTGCCTGAATAGTTAGTGCATATATTTGTTTCTCTGAGACCCGTTTGGAACATTCTGTGCCCTGTATAATGTATTCTATGGAGAGTTTTTTGTTGCATAGGTTGTAAATTTAGACTTTTATTCTTTTTTTTAAAAACATATTCGTGTCCAGAAATTTTCATCTGGCTTGATGGAAAGATCTTGCTCCCATTTTGCAGTTAAGAGAGATATTGAATCATTAATTTTTAATAATAACTTATATATTTTTGATAACATTTTGGGGCATAAAGATTTAGAGAATCTGTTACCAATACAGGGATTTCTAATTTCAGATTATTTAAATTGAAACTTGCCCGTATGATGGACCTCAATTGCTAATATTCGAGAAATTTGCTACTGCTAATTTTATATTTTGAAAGTTCTTCAATTGCAATAAAGGTCCCATCATGAGTAATATGTTTCCTTTCTCTTGCCATGCTAAAACATTCAATACTTTCTTTTCTGACATATATCTGGATTGTTCCAAATGGGTGTTAGTTTACATGGGATAAGTAAAGACTTAGTTAGCTTTAAAAATTCCTACCAGGCTGTCAGGGTGGTGTTTATGTTAAGGCTTTTAAAGCCGTTATAATATTTAATATTGGAGCTTATGAAAGGTAAGTCAGAGATTTTCAGTTTTCCACAGAGTGTTTGCTCTAAATCCAACCGTGGGCTGTCTAAAGGGCTTGATTTGATCCACCTTGAAATATACTGTAATCTATTGGCTAAAAAATAGTGATAGAAGTTTGGAAGTTCTAAACCGCCATTGCATTTTAGCTTTTGTAAAGTCTTCAAACTTATTCTCGATGTTTTACTTTTCCATAAAAATTTAGAAATGTTTGAGTCCAATGACTTAAACCAAGCAACAGAAGGTTTATTAGGGATCAGTGGGAACAGATAATTGATTTTTGGCAGAATCATAATTTTTCCTGTGGCAACTCTCCCCATGAGAGATAGAGGTAGAGAGTTCTAATGTGTGAGATCATCCTTATTGTTTTTGGGTAATTTATTTATTTATTTATTTATTGTATACATCTGTTTTTGGTACAGGCGACTCTGGAGGTGCTGTTTTCAAAAACTTTGAACATCGCACAATACAGGTAAGCTGCAATATACCAGGTGCAATCAAAGAAACTGCATTTTAAATTTGGCTGTTATCTCCTGCCATAAACTGCTCCCAGTGCCCTTTGCTTGCATGGATCCCTGAATGTCCAGTTCTCAACACAGGCATCAAAACAGCAACCCTAGAACTTGAATGAAGGCAACTCTAGCAAGTAGAGTGGATAGTGAGCAAAGATTTTCTTGGTGTGGTGGTGTGAGTGGCCACATGTTGGTGAGCTGACAGCTCTGTGAGACTAATTTGCAATGCAGAACCTCATGATTGTTGAGGCGAAAACAAACAGTAAACGATGAACAGGGTACGACAGGACCATGAGGCAACCTGGATGGTAAGGGAAATCATTGAAATCTAAATCAGGCACTTTGTTTTTAATTTTTAGAGATGAAGGGAAAGAACTTGTTCGCACAGCAGCTGCATATCACAACTGTCAGCTTGTGGAAAAAATCTATTACAACATGTTAATGTAATTCTTAAAATGTGTTAAAATTAAATGTCTTAAACATAAATGTGTTAAATAACCAAGCGCGTTTTTTTTTTTTCTTTTCCACAGGTTGGATTGGTCAGCTGGGGAAACGAAAATGTGTGCGAGACTCGTCCTCCATTGTCAACACAGACATCCAGAGATTTCCACATTAATCTTTTTAGAGTTGTCCCTTTTCTCAAGTCTGTACTTGCAAACAAAGACCAGGACTATGCACCACTTGAGTTTCTGGAAAATTAAATACATTGAAATACTCCAGTATGGTTTTGGAGTTTCTCTTTTACAATATGTGTTCTGTTTAAAACACTGTCCCAGTTTATTTTGCTGATTGATGCCTGTTTTCAAAATGCACACATCAGTGATGTGAGCAGTGTCAGTTATGCTGTTCTGTACTTTAACTAGTCTGCACATAGAATTATTCAGAATTCAGCATTTTCTCAAATAAAACCAACAAATCAACTTGAAGCTGTGTTGTTTTGCTGTTTTTAACAGAAGCTCATTGTATAAACATCCTAGATCAGGGTTAGCGATACTACTGCATGCATAAAAGAAAGTAATGAAACAAACATTCCTCTTCATTATAATATGTACTGATAAATAGGGATGGCAGTTACTTTGAAAAAGTAATCTGATTACTGATTACTCCTTTAAAAAGGTAACCTAGGTACTATACTGATTACTTAATTACAGAAGTAATTAAGTTAGATTACAAGTTACTTTATTAGTTACATTCAACAGCTGCCAGTGTTGTGCCAAACAGCTATCGTCTGCCAAAAAGTGATTTCCTGTATTTAAACGACTATATTCAATTCAATTCAATTCAATTTTATTTATACAGCGCCAATTCACAACAAACAGTCGCCTCAAGGCGCTTTGTATTGTAAGGTAAAGATAAAGACCCAACAATACTACTATATGTGGTGTCTGGCCCAAAGAGTTTAAGACAAAACGCGTTACATGTAAAAAAGGTTCTTTATTAACAAACAGCTCTTTAAAACAGCAAATCCCCAACTGAGTGCACCAACAACTGTAGCGGTTAAGTTTCCTGTTCAAACAACAAGAAAACAAAACATCAGCTACAATACAATCTACACCATACACCATATAATAAAATGCACACAATAGTAACTTAGTGCATCACTTTGGGGCCCACCCGCAAACGCACAACTGAAATCATCTGACAGTTTTAAAAGAAACAAAAAAAAAAAAAAGAAAAACATTTTCATCCAAGATTACAAAGAAAGAAAACATGAAATAACCAAATATAAAAGAAGGGGGATTCCATGAAGCGCCAGGAAAACACATAGCCCTCATCCTTCAGATCTACCAGGTCATGCAACCTTCAATCACGCCAAAAAGCCTGTGGATAGGGCATGACCACTTAAGCATTGTATTTCTTAAAAGAATTCACACAACCATATCGTTAGCCTAATAGGGCATGGAGAAGCACAGCTTACTCCGCAGGCCTCCTATGGTGTCATGATCCTGGGTGCATTATGTTTTTTGTTATGCCTTAGGATTTTGGTTTGTCTTGTGTTTAGTTGTTGTGTTTGAGTTTCTTTTGTGAAGTTCCGTTTTATTTCAGGTTGTGGTTGTTTATGTATTAGGATTTTGTTATCTTAGTCTTTTGTTTAGTTATTGGTGTTTGTTTCCTGTGTCCCTCACGTTGCCCTTCCCATGATCTGTGTTCAAGTGTTTTTCCTTTGGTGTCCAGGCTGTTTGCTTTCCATGGCCCTTGTTCTGTTTTAGATCCTATGTAGGTTTTGTTCTCATTTCTCGTAGTCCTTCATCTCATGTCTTGTGTTTGACATCCCTGTGTTCTCTGTGTGTTCTATTTAGATTTCTGTTATGGTCTGATCTGGTTTTCTATGTTAAGTTTGCTTATGCGTTCTGTTTTGTCACTTCCTGTTATATTTGACGATCTTGTGTTCCTTGTGCTTTGTGTTTAGTTTTGCTTTCTTGTGTCTCGTCAGTGTATTGTGTTCAGCTGTGCTCCCCACATGTTTCCACTCCCCGCATTATTCCCTTAAGTGCTCAGTCTGTGTCTAGTCCTTGTCGCGTCGTACTTGGTTTTTCCCTGCTGTGTGCTTTATGTTATGCCATGTTCAAGTTTACTCTCATGTCCATGTCTATGTCTGCGTTTATGCTATGAAAGCTTTGATTAATACTTAAGCTCCTCGCCTCATGAGTCCTGCACTGGGGTCCTCTGCTACGCTGGCCACAGCAAACCTGACATATGGAGTGGTTAGTTGCAGCCCACCTCCATCCGCAGCGAGCAGTGGCATTCTCCAGGAACCCCACACTCCTGTCAAAGGCAGACCGATGTGTGGCCTCAGGTTTTCTGAGCTCCTAATGAGCTGTGGATGGCCTGGGTCCCCTGGATCCTTCCCTATTTGCCTCTGGATCACCGGGGGCATGGTTGCAGTTTCTTGTCCTCATTATTTAGTACATTCCATGACAGAGGCACATACACACATTACCACAAACAGCAGAATTGTGTGTATGTGTGTATATGTATATGCAT
>VUQJ01026430.1:9868-21137 GCA_015108635.1 Andinoacara biseriatus
GGGATTCATCTCAATATTTGATTTAATACTTCATAATTAATGGTTTTTAATGTTTGAAGAGTAAAATGTATAGATATTTTCAGTCATGATTAATATCTATTATGTAGGTCTTTTTTGACTATTTAGTCGATAAAACATGTCTTTTTAGAATAGCATCAGTAAGGTCTAAACCTGGTTGCTGCAACTCTTACTTAAATCTTTGGTGAAAGTAAAGCCTGAAATTGGGTTGAAATAAAAGTACATGCAATCAAAAAATATTAGTGTGGGTGAAATCTGACATATTAACAAGAAATCACTGGATTCCACTCAAAAAATTATAATCTCCATATTGGACAATGAGCCTATCCCTGCTGCAATAGGGTGAGAAATGGGGTACGGCCCTGTACAGGTCACCAGTCTGTCACAGGGCTAATACAGACAACCACTCACAGCTACAGCCTATTTAGCATCTTCCAAGTAACCTAACATGCATGTTGTTGGACTGTTAAATAATTAGTAATTATGAATATTAACACCCATTGTGCCATATTGTGTTGAAGCAAACATGGGGTCATAAACATCAATGCTGATGCTTGAAGTATTAGTTTTTGAAAAAAAAGGTACCAAATTCTCTTTGAAAAATAAAGTGTGATCAGTGAGAATGACACACACTCCTGGCTGACTCTCAGTGGAAAGGAAGCACCAGAGCTGCTCTGTTAGGTTCCTTCTGCCTATAAAACATATAGTGCTAAAAAATATATAGATTTGTTTTCTTTTACCAGGCACTTAGTAAATACTAGTTCACAAAATATTATGATTCAATTATAAAACATCAATTTTGGTTCTCTTTTTGTCCTTTTCCCCCTTTCCTTTATACCACATCCATTCATACATACTCATACTCTTTCTACATCTAAGCTCTTTCTAGCTGACATTCACACTCCAGTGGAGACATCTGAGAGTAACTTGGGGCTCAGTGTCTTGCCCAAAGATACTCTGGCGTGCAGACTGCTGCAGCCAGGAATTGAACCACTGACTGTCCGATTGGTAGATGACCTTCTCTACCTCTTGAGCTACAGCCACCCCCAAAGCAGCATGGGTGGCAGTGGCGCAGTGGGTAGGTGCTCACCTTGCACCTGGAGGGTCTCGAGTCCCCGTCTGAGCGCATGCTGGCATTGCGGGCAAGACACTTAACCCACATTGCCTAAGCGTAAATGTTGGTGTTGGGAGGTGGTTGGAGGGGCCGTAGGTGCGAATTGCCCCATGGCAGCTGTGGCTACATTAGTAGCTTACCACCACCAAGTATGATTGAGGTGTGAATGAATAGTGCACGAAACTGTAAAGCAACTTTAAGTACTGTGAAAAGTGCTATATAAGTCGAAGGCATTATTATTATTTTTGAAATAACTGCTAATGAGTCTTTCACATCTCTGGAGGAATTCTGGCCCGCTCCTCTTTTGTCTTTGTTTTTGTTTATTTTTTAAAGGTGGGCTTGCTGGTGTATTTCAGATCATTTTTGCACTTCAGGGTATGAACTGATGACTCATTCAGGATTTTCTGGTAGAGAGCAGAATTCACGGTTCCATCAATACAATCAAGTCATCGAGGTCCTGAAGCAGCAAAGCAGCCCCAGACATCGCACCACCACGTTTGGCTGTTGCTAATGAAATGCCGTGTTAGTTTCATGGCAGATGTAATGGGACGCAAACATTTCCAAAAGTTACATTGTTGTTGTGTCAGTCCACAGAATGTTTTCATCCATCCATTTTCTTCTGCTTATCAAATTCAGGGTTGCAGGGGTCTGGAGTCTGTTCCAGCTGTTATAGAGCGAGAAGTGGGGTACACTCTGGACAGGTCACCAGTCTGTCTCGGGGCTAACACAGAGATGTAACCATTCACACACACATTCACACCTGTGGGCAATTTAGAATCACCAATTAACCTAACCCCAGCATGTGTTTGGAGTGTGGGAGGAAGCCGGAGTACCTGCAGAGAACCCACACAGACACGAGGAGAACATGTTTTTACTGTGAGGCAGCAGCGCTAACCACCTCACTGTGCTGCCCTCATAAAGATGGTTTTTTTTTTGTGCGTGTGTTTGTGTTCTTTTTCTCCCTGGAGCTCTCCCATGGATACCTTTTTGCTCAGTCTCCTTCTTAATGTTTAATCATGAACGCTGACCTTAACTGAGACAAGTGATGCCTGCAGTTCTTTGGATGCCGTTCTGGATTCTTTTGTGACCTCCTGGCTGAGTCATCAGTGCACTCTTGGAATAACTTTGGTAGGACGACCACTTCTGGGAAGGTTCGCCACTGTTCCAAGTTGTTTCCATTTGCAGATAATAGCTTTCACTGTGCTTTGCTGGAGTCTCAAAGCCTTTGAAATGGTTTGATAGACGTCGGTGACTTTATAGGCTGTTCATGCTCGAATGTGCCTGAATTAAAACAATTCTGCAAAGAAGAGTGGGCCAAAATTCCTCCACAGTGATGTGAAAGATTCATTGCCAGTTATGCAAATGCTTCATTGCAGTTCTTGGTAGTATAACCAGTTATTAGGTTTTGGGGAAGTTACTTTTTCACACAGGGCAGGTAGGTCTGGATAGCTTTTTTTCCTCTTAATAAATGAAATCATCATTTAAAAACTGCATTTTGTTTTTACTCAGATTATCTCTGATATTAAAATTTGTTTGTTGGTCTGCTTTTTGCAAGTTTTGCACCCCATTTGTTGGAAGTGTGAAGTTTAATTGTCATATCAAACCACAGAAGCTTAGTTCGACTGGTGTTGATCGTCTCTCCAGTCTAAGCCGTTGAAGCTTCAGTTGTTCAAGTTCTCTGGTCCTCCCACACTTTGTGAATAATTTGCTCAGGAGGTAGTGCAGGTCATCTACTAATCGGAAGGTCACTGGTTTGATCCCTGCCCCAATCTACATGCCAACGCATCCTTGGGCAAGATACTGAACCCCGAGTTGCTCTCTGATGCAACCGTCGGAGTATGAATGTGTGTGAATGTTAGATAGTAATTACTTAGCTGGAGAAGGAAGTGGTTGTATGAAAGTGTGTGAATGGGTAAATGCAAACGTGTTGTATAAAGTGCTTTGAATGCTCAGAGTAGAAAAGCACTATATAAGAACTAGTCCCTTTTCCTTTTCTATATATGCTGATGTTGGAGTTCATTTATATAAAGGAAAACACTGAAAACCAGGCTCAAGGTGACAATTCAACACACACTGTCTGGAATATGATGCAGTGCGACTCTCATGGTTTCTGTATTGCTTTACAATAATTATTCCCATCTTATTTCAGTAAATGCTGTGTAAACACACAGGCCTGATTTATTCTTCTGTCCCATGTTATTTTTCCCTGGACCAGCTGTCAGAGTCACAGTGAAGTGAGTTAAAGGTGAGTTAAAGATTCACGCTGAGTTTTTATGATGTTTCTTTAGTAAAGTGACTCCTTTAAACGTGCATGAGGGACTTTTTCACTACAGCTAAAAATTAATTTATGTTCCTATTTATAAACTGTGGATTTAATAACTCAGACGTGTTTAAGCTGCTCTGAACATGGGAGGATTTTCAGGAATCAGTGGTTGTATAAATTCTTAATTCATATTTTGGGAACAGACAGTGAGGTCTTGTCACCCCACATTATGGTTATTCTTCAAACATGAACTTTTCAAACTTAATCAACTTGGGGCAGGTTTTATCATCTGCTACCATCTCATCTCAGGTCAACCCAAACTTATTTTTCCATCATTCACAGCTGATCTTATAAAGTGAGACTTTATGTCATCATGCTTACATCTCTGCCTACTTACAGGATTTTTTGCCAATGTTTTTTACTTTGTTTTTTATAAACCTTAGGTGGTACATATCGCTGTCCATAGCTGCCTTCTAACAGCTGCACCAGGTACAGACTCTCCTGCAGAGTTGCAGCTGACGCCATCTAATCTGCTTCACAGGTGGATAATATCATTATTTCTAACTTTTCATTTCTGCACCATCGGCGTAGTTTAGTTTGTTTATGATTGCATATACCAATCTACCCCCCCACTATTTTCTTACTGGTTAGATGGTTGAGGTAAACGTGTCATTTTCTCTCAGTGATTGTATTTCGTCATCCATTGCAATGACCCATTTCTACAAGTTAGGTGAGGTTACAGCTTCCCTGAATGTTAACGACAATCTTACTCTATAACAATAATATCGTATCTCATTATCGCTCATTTCACTAGTTCCATATTCCCTTAAATATCCTGGCTTCTCCCTCACTCTGGAAGGGTGTTGTGCAGTCTCATGAGTGGCCTGCTGTGGCTGGCTGCTCACCTCAGGCAATCTGGTCCTGAGTGTGAGCATTTCCCGTACTCACATGACTGTTTTCTCTGGTCTTGTTAGCCCTGTCCTTCATGTAAGTTTGTGCATGTCTCTCCACGCTTCCGCACTTTCCCACTGTTTGCAAAATAGACTAGAAGGTTTGGCCTTCTGTTCCCATTAAATATGGTGTCTGTTTTGTGCATTTGTTAAAACATCTGTTCCTCACTACAACTGCTGTCTGCACTGCATAGGTCCACAGCTCCTTAGGTAATGTCCATGTTATCAGCACAGCACACATCTGGCCATATCAAACAGTGTGTGCCAATTTTGCTCAACAGTACCATTTTGATGTGGTGCTGAAGTCTCATGTCTGTTCCCATTTTTGCTGAGAAGTACCTGATAATCCTGCATTTATATTCTTTTCAGAGTTGTGTGGGGAGGTGGGGGCTGGAGCCTATCCTAGCTGACACAGAGCGAGAGGCAGAGTACACCCTGGATAGGTCACCAACCTGTTGCAGGACAACAGGTGTGCAACACTCACACCTATGGGCAATTCACACTTATGGGCAATTTAGCGTAGCCACTTAACCTAACCCCAGTAAGTGCATGTCTTTGGACACGTGGGAGGACGCAGACACGGGGAGAACATGCAAACTCCACACAGAGCGAGAGGCCCAGGCCAAGGTGGAATCAAACCCAGGCCCTTCAGATGTTATTCTGTGAGGCAGCAGTGCTAACCACCGTGCCACCGTACTGCCTTGCTTATGGTGTGTCACTCTACAACACTACAATTACAGTGCCGTAGTATTTCCTGCCATGTCTGCATACATATAACAGATCTTACGTTGGTCATCACATTCATTGTGTACTGTTTTCAAGTACTACAGTGGAAATACCTAGCTTTGTCACCTCTTGCAGTACTGTGAAAAAGTCTTGAGCCACCCCTCATTTCTCCATGTTTTGAAGTTCTACAGACTTCTTGAATTATATTCCAAAGCTTTTTTTGTCCATTGTCAAGATGATTCCACACTCCTTCAGTGATGATGTGGTCCAGGCTCTGGGGAGGCCAATCCATGACTGACAGGTTTCCATTGTGTGCTTTTCTATCCTTTTACTGCATTGACACTGTGTTCACCACCCCATAAGTCCCAACTATAAGCTTTATCATAAAGGAAAGTTTTTAAAGGGAACATATCATGCTTTTAAATCCTTCTTTTTCATATGTAAATCATTCACTTGTGAACTATATAAAGAAGAACTGCAATGCTTTAGTCTGAATTCCTCGTTATTGTAACTCCACAGACCCCACATTGACCCCTCTTCTGACCCGTCTTACAGCAACCCATTTTGGTGCGGTCTCTTTAAATCTGAGTGAGACATTTCACGCCCCATCCCCCTCCATGTCACAGAGCTTTTCACTCCACCCATTCAGCCATTTTTGTAGTTTGATAGCAGCGATGCGATTAGCTACCAGCAGAGAAACAGGCACTTCGAAGAGGCTCTGATTCCAGGGGGGATGTAAGGAATCATGTGGGTTAATACAGCCAACAACTGAACATTTTGACTTGTGTACTTGCAACTTTGGCATAACTGAACTTGGACTACAAAATTGCTGGGAGAAAAAATTCACAAAATTGGTTAGCAGGAAGTCCGTAACTTTGTTTAGCAGTTCCACAGCAAATACTGTGACGTGATAGACAACAAAGCATAACAGGGAACAGAGAAAACTGAACAGACTGAAAATTATGAACCAAAAAGAATATAAAAATATCTACGCCACACAGGACAGAATACATTTTAATTTTCTGCACTCCTACACACTCAAAGTACAGAAAAAAAGTATTTGAGGGCTAAAAAAGTTGATTTTGCATGATATGTCTCCTTTAAGCCTAATCTTAAAAATAGAGAGTGTGTCTGTCTCCTGAATCCAAACTGGGAGCTGGTTCCACAGAAGACGGGCCTGAAGCTGAAGGCTCTGCCTCCCATTCTACTCTTAAGTATCCTAGGAACCACAAGTAAGCCAGCAGTCTGAGAGCAAAGTGCTCTATGGGGGTGATACGGTACTATGAGGTCTTTAAGATAAGATGGGGCCTGATTATGACCTCGTATGTGACTTTAATATGTGCACTGTATATGTTTATGTATATGTATAACTCCAAGATTCCTCACAGTGTTACTGGAGGCCAAGCTAATGCCATCCAGGGGAATTAGCTGGTTAGACACCATGTTTCTAAGATTTGAATGAAGCATGAAATTAGAGGTCATCCAGGCTTTTAAAACATTCCTGCATTCTAACTAATTGATGTGTGTCATCAGGCATCTAACATTGATAGATCAAGCTGGGTATCATCTGCATAGCAATGATAAGCTATGCCTTCTAATGATACTGTGTAAGGGAAGCATGTATAGTGTTTTTTTTAATACCAATTGAGTGTTCCAATTGCTGTAGTGAAATATAACATGTAACATATATGTTAACATATAAAATATAACAGTACTGGATGCTGCATAAAGTCTAGCTTGAAAAGCACAGAGATGAGACCATTGTCAGAGGTCTTAATATTTATCATTTATAGCCCTCACTGCACTGCAACAACTGATAATCTAAGTCTCACAATCTTATATTCAGCCAAAAAAGTATTCTTGATCTTGTTTTGAGAGTGATGTGCTAAGCAAGAGCTGACTGTGTATAATTATTAAATGTGTTTTGCAGTAAGTTAATTACACTTGGTAAGATTTCTTGAAATAAGACAAAATATCTAGTCTTTAGAATGACTAGATATGTTGTCTTAAGATTGTGAGACAGTCAGTTTTTGCAGTGTGGTGATGTTTCTGTACTGTGATGCACTCTGTGATGCTATGTTCAAGTAAACATTCCTCTGCAGATGATACAGATGCTACAGTGAACGAATAGCAGATGGGAAGTTTTTCCTGTTTCTCAAAGACATGTCTTTCAGATACTTTTCATCTGCTATACACAATTTTTTCAGTCTGCCACTTCTTCTATTGCCCTCCACTTGTCCAGTTTCCTCACATTTTTTAAGGATGTGCTGCACATCATGCTGAGATAAAGTTTTTGGATAATAGCTCTTTGGGAATCACCTCTTTGGTACAAAACTACTTTTTTATACCTGTCAAACTGTGCAATCTTGGGGATTTTTCATAGCTTCGACTAAAGAAATTGAAAATTTGTTCCTTGCTAAGTTGTCTGTTATGTGTAGAAACACCACTGGTTCTTCTTTGAGTTAGGTACCTTTTTATATTTGAAGGATTCATTCTTAAACAAAAAAAAAATTCTTCTGAAAATGATCAGGTACAAGAACAGGACTGAAAATGAGGAAAAACAAAAACAGAATGCCTGGAGAACTATTGCTCAAGACCAGTTTAACAGTTACAAGAAAAGTCTTCCTGCTTGGAAACAAATTATAAAGAAATGAGGGGGTGGCTCAAAGCTTTTACACAGTACTGCATATACAGTCTGTGGTTTTCACTGAGACATTAAAGGTTCTTTTAACGAACCTTAGCTGTTGATCAGTATGAAAAAGGCCACATTAAAGCTACTTTTGTTCCAGTGTTGTAAAACTGCAAAATAATAATAATAATTTAAAAAACTTCCCTGCAATCAATTCAGTTCAGTTTCATTTGTATAGCTCCAAATCACAACAAACAGTCACCTCAAGGTGCTTTTGTATTGTAGGTAAAGACTCTACAATAATTACAGAGAAAACTGTCAAAATGACTGGTGACAGTGGGAAGGAAAAACTCCCTTTTAACAGGAAGAAACCTCTGGCAGAACCAGGCTGAGGGAGGGGCAGTCATTATTATTACTGCCCCCCTGTCCTGGACAAAAGACAGGACAATAGACATGCTGTAGAAGAGAGACAGAAATGAATAATAACTAATGATTAAATGCAGAGAGGGTATAAACACAATAAAAAGAGGTAAAAAGAGGTGAATGAAAAGGAACACTCAGTGCCTTTGCGCTGTATGTAGTTGGAATGACAGAGATTAGATGCAGAGTACTTCACGAATACAGAGAGATGGAAAATATGCTCTCAGACAGAAAATCTTAAAGGGTGGGAAGTCTGTAATGCAATGAAGGTGTGTAGAATTTATTCTAACTCAGTAGTGGAAAAAAAAAATCACCATTCACATCATCATCATCTCTCTCAGCTTGCCTGGCTTTCATTCGAGCAGGTGTATATATACAAAAGGGCAGCTGCCTTTTACTGACATTTTATTTTTGAAATGAGTCACTCTGTTTGATTTGGCACTGAGGTGTGTGTCTGTGTCGTTAAAGAGAATATATACATACACAGAGACAGAGAGACACTACTGCTCAATAAGACAAACATGGGCCAGATTTTCTCACCTTCCTATATTTTCTGTTTGAGTACCTAATACACTGTCCTAATGTGTGTACAGCGTGCACACACATGCATATACATTAGGACGACTCTCTTTCCTGGTTTTATATCACATCAACACAGGAAGGCTTGCTGCAATTGGCTTGCAGGGAATTTGAATGTGGCAACTGATTGGCCAAGTTTGTGACAGTGACAGATGGGCCCCCTGGTGATTGGTTAATTAAGCTGTGATGTCACCAGTGTGGGTTGATGACTGAAGGGGAGAGAGACATAGTATGCATGTGGGAGAGAGAGAGAGAGAGAGAGAGAGAGAGAAAGTGGGAGGGATGCAAATTGATAAAGAGACATAGCTTTAACATCGGTGAGAGAGATGGGCGGGCAATGCTCTGTGTGTGTGTGTGTGTTTGTGTGTCTGTGTGCGTGCGTGCATGTATGCGTGTGTGCGTGTGTATTTGTGTGTCAGTGGGGTGGAGTATTGTCAGTCATTTTTAACATTTTACTTAATAAAATGCATAAATAAGGTGAGTGAAGTAAAGTACTGTTTGCAGGTTTTTTGCTTTTAGCTTGATTTTACATGAAAAGGGAAGATATATTTCTCAAAAATCTGTAAAAATGCATTTCCAAAAGCTCAGTTCTGCAAACTATTGGGCCTTTTTTTAAGTCTTACATTATTATATTCAATAAAATTTGTTGTTCAAATTCTGCTGCTCTGTCTTGCAGGGTGGAGTGTTGGGAAGTTGCTTTTTTCCAGGAGATAAGATGCTGATCCTGGCAAATGCAACAATATCCCGATAACAAGTTGTGTTTGTGCGGCCAAATGGACGGAGAGCAATCCCAACAGTTTCTCTCTGAGGAGGTCACCTTTAAGCCAGCTCACATGTCAGGATTACATATTTGTCACATAGTTTTTGTAAAGTAAATAACAAAGTTATGCTTTTTTATCAGTTAATATAATGAGTGATTAAATTTGGCCAATTCTGATCACATGACTTATCCTAAATACTGTGTATGAGTTGGTTGTACTACTCAGTATGCTAATAAAACAGCACTATGGAAAGTCTTGTTAGTTGCAATTTATCCACCAAGTAAATGGATAAAAATATAAATGAATGAACTTTCCATTTCTTCTTTTTCTGCCTGACTTAATTTTGTGGCTAAAGGTCCGATGAGTCAATGCAACTTTAAACAACATTATTTTATAGTACAAGCAGGGTGTCAAGACTGATTAAATGCTTTTGGAGCTCTGACTGTGACTGATTGTTCTGTCTCCGTTTGCTGGGGTATCGTAATGTTTAGTCATGACATAACCCCGTTCCTGAAGCAACATTAGGCTAGATGATGTTTCAGCTTTCCATCGGGCTTGTCTCTGCATGGCCAAATGTTCTGTCTGCAAACCCTCTCTTTTAATGTGATGTGGAAATGTAATTATGTTACTTTTCTACAGCACTTTCCAGCTGGGACCCTGGCTGTAAAAATTAATTAGCACTTTCAAAATGCAGAGCCTGCGACACCATAAGGAGTCGAGTGACAGCAGAAGAGTCACTGCCAACAACAGCAGGCAGCCACAGTTTCCAGAAACCTCCAGAGATCTCCACAGCAACTAAGAGAGACCCCAGTTAAATCCCTGGAGACTCCCAGATGTTCCCACTAAATACCTGCCAAAATCTGGCAAATTGGCTGAGAGTTAAAAGAGAAGATCAATACCTTCCTCATATCAGTAAAATATACAGTTACCTGGAGCTCGTTCATTCGTTTAGCATAGTGACCGAAAACAAGGGGAAAAGTTAAAGAGTTAAGGCCAAAATAATCACAGGAGGTCAGAAGATCTGGTGTCCATACAGACACAGCAGAGACCTGTGCAGAGCTTCAGAGCACGTTGATTTTTCCTTTTATACTCAGTGTCAGTGTCTGGCTGTCTAAAGACTTTAAATCAAGTTCTATGTGGTGTGTTCATTCTAACAGCCACAGCGAGTTGTGATCAGCAGCAAAAGCAGTGAAGAACATAATCTTCACAGACTGTAGTGATCCAGACCTGTCAGCAGGCCCGCCACAGCAGGCCCACAACCGGCCTCATACCTGAACTCCCATCATTCCTCAGTGAGAGGCGAAAAGAGGCCCTTCATACTGCTGTGCTGCATCAAATACAAACTAAATAAATATGCCCAGGTCCTGGCTGGAAGAAACAGAGGGGCCTCTTATGCCACCATCTGGCTAAAGATCTTCACAAGACGAATAACTCAATATTAAAAAAAAAATCATCCCACCTTCACATGAAACACTCCCGACTTCATGCAGCTACACACACCTTCTGCTTGTTACGCATAATTTACTACTTTGGCTGTGCATTTTTCTTGCCAACCTCATCATGAAATCAGACTTCTGTAGTTTAAATATTACCTTAAACCGGTATGTCTGACACATTCCTGCATTTAGATGTAATTCTAACCTTGAAACGCACGGAGCTGTAAATACTTAGTATATTTTGAAGATGGGGACACAATTTAGGCCCATGAGATAGCAAAAACTGGGTCATGCAGACAAACGAGTTCACACACACACACACACACACACACACACACACACACACACACACACACACACAATATAAATGAAA
>VUQJ01026432.1:19564-33195 GCA_015108635.1 Andinoacara biseriatus
GAAGAAGAACTTGTATTTTCATAAATTCCTTGGAGACTCTGTTTAAACTGCTCACGGTCTCATTCCCAGCACTTCTGCTACTATTTCCATGCAGAATAAGGAAGAGCTGGAAAAGACATTGGTGGATGTTTTCTGCTGTAAGTTATATATATTATAAGCTGCGGTAAGAAATATCTGTATTTTTATTTAGACTGAGCTTGTGGTGGCAATCAGATATTTATGTTTTACGTTTTTTTTAGACTCAGCTTTCAATAAGACAGAAAACTAAAAGCCCTGAGGTGGGAAACTGCAGAGCTAATTTTGGGACAGATGCAGTCTCGGCAGAACGGCAATACATATTGAAAATATTTAAAATTTTCCCGACAGATATTTATTGTATAGCAGTAATATGTTCGGTAAATATCTTAAAAGCCTGCATTTCTTGTAGAGCGGGACGGTTTACTGTCATCTGCTAAACAGAAGAGTGATTATTTAAAGAAAAGGAAAAGAAATGACATTTATTAGGAGCCCTGCTGATGATTCTGGTAAATATGTGCATTTTCCAGACAGTCAGTGTCAGTGATAAACTGATGAAGCAACACATCATTTGTTTTACTGGGCCACAAGTCAGCAAATTCTTTACCACCATGCTTTTGTAATCTTCAAAAAAAAACCCACATCATTTATTTCAAAGCAACTAAAAGCCAGTGATGGCAGGGTTTGATTTTTAGCCCATTTTCCAGATTAGAATCCAAACCAATAAAGCAGAACCCATGGGCTCTGTTTCTTTTTTGTTCTCAAATTATTTATTAAAATTAAAGCCTTGAACTTTATCCCATCTGCTTAATTTGCTGCAATTTTCCCTGAATTAATGGTTAATGTCATGGTCAACCATTTTAGGTCCCATTTGTGTTGCAGCTCACAGCAGCGGACGTCACTAATTCTCTCAAACCGTCTTAATTTATTCATTAAATTGTCCAATTCTGCTACAAGGGTGCGGTGGCTGGAAAGAGATTAATAATGAAAAGACAATAAATTATTTATCCACTTTGGATCGGGGGCTAAACAAATGTCTCAGTGCAGCCTAATGATGTTTTATTCCTCAGCAGGACGCCAGAAGTTTGGGGGGTTTTTTGCTTTTTTTTTCATCAAAGTCAAAACATTTAAAACAATTATTATTTTTCAATAAATATGTTGCATGCGATTATGTGAAAAAGTGGTGTATATTAAAAAAAAATGCTAATTTATCAATTATAAAAATATAAAATGCTGCACATAATTTGAATTATACTTTGAGTTGATTAAACAAATTTTTATCAAGCTCCAAATTATTTTAATTAATTTGTCCTTTGTTAGGTATGTGTGTGTTGGAGCTATTTAATATCCATATTAGTATATTAATACAGCCAGTGCAGTGATGATTTGTCAAGTTGCTCTTTAACTACAGCCGGGAGTCAATGAGGTTAATCATTTCTCCACTGGCTCCTCCAGCCAGCCAATCTTTCTTCATTAGCTATTTGATCTATCTGTCACGAGGAGGGGGAAAAAAAGCCTCCAAATTCTCTGAGATTGCCCAACAGTTTCTCAGCCTCTCCCTCTGCTTACACTCAAAACAATCATCAGAGAAGATAAATATGCACAGTGAATGCACAGCTATCGTAAAATTGCCTCTATTCCAGGAAGGGCCACCCTGATCCGCTCCACTCTATCATCCCACCAATTGACAGGGGAGCCTCAATCCTGTGCTTGTGGACAAACCGTGGGCTGGGAGCCTCGACACAACCGGCTTCGTGTTCTTGTGTCTTCCTGGACGGTCTGGGGCCGCAGCTGCTCGTCAGGGCTCCTTGATCCTCTTTTTCTGTCAGTATCGGCAGCCGAAACTAAATAAAGATGTTTACTGACAGCCTAATGAACGGATGGGCCCTGGTGATTTAACCTTGATGAATGGTCCGCCCAGGTGTTTTCAATAACGACAATAAGCACTGCAAGCCGCAGGCCCACTGATACTGGTATAATGCATTATTAGGCCATTAGAGGCAGGCCAAGAGAGACCACTTATGCACTGGCCTATCAATAATGCGGTGTCCCAGTCCACATTTGGGCCCAGGGAATTAGTCATACTGATATTCTATTTAATAAAAAAATCACAAGACGACGCATAAAGAATCTCATTACATTTTAACAGGGTTACAGTAACCCAGGAGGACTGCGAGTTTAATTTTCATAAGAGCATCCATTCCTCAATTATGTCAAGCAGAGAAAATGTAAATGGCAAATGGAATGCTAACAATATCTAACCAGCAGCGCATTGGCAGGAGAGGAGAGTGAGGGGGCTGCAGCTCTGTGTGTGTGTGTGTGTGTGTGTGTGTGTGTGTAGTTTCTGAGCATGCAAAAAGCAAGAGAGAGAAGCTCACAATTTGCCACTAGCGTGCGTTAACCCACTCCCATCCAGCAAAACGCACAGAGCAGCAGAGAGATGTGAGATGACTGCAGTGAAACAGAACTTTAGCTGGAAATCTGTCTAACTGTGACGATGAGCTCAGACCGAAGCCATCGAATTGTTTTTGTTATTTCTGAAAGGTTATCAGGGTGATGTCTGAGGCATCATTAATGACAGGAAGCAACCTGCACTCTAAACCTAACCACATGTTTTGGAGAAGAAAAAAACTCATAGGGTTAAGGAATATATCTATATTTGTGTTCATACAGTAGATGACTTAGTGATTATAATGACAGATGGTAAATGTTTCCATGTACAGATAATGATGGATAATTTAGTGACGGTGCTTATTAATGTCTAATCTTTCCACGTGCATGAATTGTGTGAATACAGTCACTCTGGTATTTCTCAAAAGCCATAAATATTTGCACAAAACAGCCAACCGGAGGGAAAGGAGTGCAAATGTTACCTGCAGTTAACATATTTTCAGAATTTACCAAGAAGTACTAAAATTTTATTCAAGCCATCTCCTTTTTTTTTCTTGCATTTATTTAAAAGAGAATTTGAATCATGCAGTTCTGTGAGCCTACAAACTGTGAAGAATCCACAGTCTGTGGGAGAATTCTGAGTGAAATTAGTTTATTGCTGATGCTGAGATAGATTTAACTTACAAACATGCAAATTTGCATCTTTTGTTTGCATAACTTCTTAACATGCAAAAAGTCATTTTCAAGGTAGCCGTTTTTCACTTAAATCATCTCTTTTAAAAACTCCTCAGATCAAGTTTTTAACCCTTTTCATTCGGTGTTTTTGTTATGTAATGAATGACAGAATGAACAACAATGATTTCATATTTACCAAATCAAAGAAGCCAATCCTGTCACGTTGCAGAATGGAGCTGACTCGCGTAAGCGTTGCTGCTCTCCTCTGCTCTCTATTTCACTGTGCTGTGTGTTCTGTAATAGTCACAAAGGAGTGGAGCAGAAACACGCAGTCACTTTATGCATTATGCAGTTCCATTGGTTATATTCTCCAGACAGTGTGTAGGCTATTATGCATTTACCTCTGAATGTACTGACTTTACCTAATTTGAAAAATGTGCTGATACTGATAGCGACTCCTTCACCTAACCAAGATTGTTCATTTCAGTGGCTGTAGCTAATCATTGGAATAAAAGTGGTGATGATTTTTCATTTTGTTTTGTTTGGTGGCAACAAAAGAAACAAAGAGCTAATTTTAAATTCTTAACTGAAAAAAACAGCTTTTTAAAAGTACCTACAGTAAATAGCCAATTACTTGAATTTTAAAACTAATGTCTTTAGTTACTCCTTACAAGTAAAACTTATGAGTGCCATAACAACTTATTTTGTAACTTCTTATCCCAACACTGCATCCGAGTCATCTGAAGGAAGAAATTTTCCTTCCATAGAAATATGTCATTTTGACAAACAGAGTATTAGGGTTTAGGCGCAGGTTTGAAGGAGCACAGAGTGAAGAAACTTTGGAATCTTTGCACACGTGAAGTCTGTGCTTCTGTCCAAAGTTCAGCTTACTGACCAGTATATTATTAATAGATTTTGCTTAATGTGTTAGGTTTTGGTTAACGGAGGCTTACATGCACAGAATCATTCCCAGCAAACGTGCTTGAACAGATGTTATCTCTGAAAAAAACTGCACTGTAGACTGATGTTGATGTAAAATAGTGTTCCAGTCAAAGCATGAAAAATCAATTACATTACTGCAACGACAAAAGCAAATGCACTTTTTAAAGACAACCACACTTGACTGACAACTTATTCGGTAACCAAATGGTTGTAAACAGACCGTCACACAACATCCACTACACACACATACAGAGAAGTATTGCTGACTACTGACTATCGCAGTCTTCTATTAAATATATGATATCTTTGAGCATTTTGTGTATATCTACATGTAATCTCCATCTCATTTGTTGCATGGTCAACATACATATCTGGACTATAACAGTGTTGCTGCCCCTTATGTCAGCATTATAAATGTGGCGTACATTAAAAGTGGTGTGGTCTTACTGGTATATGGATTGGTTGGTTGAGAAGGATAATAAATGAAGAACTACATGTATTTTTTTACTCGTTCCTCTATTGAGAATGTTTACTTCTTTTTCTTTTTTTTAAATATAATATTTAATAAAATGATTACATAAAATTGTTTCTTGATTCCTTCCCATCCTAGAACAAGAACATCCAGCTGTCTCCATTCACTGTATTATCTCAGTATGGATTCAACCCCTCAGAATAAAGACGTCTTGTTTTGTGTGTATATTAATTTGAGAAAGTGCTAGATACCTTTTTTCCTTTTCTTTTTATTTTTTATGTTAAACTAAAATAAAATAAAATAAAGTTTGTTGCCATTTTAGCGTTAATTGGAGCTTACCGCTTTGCTGTGTCTGTGGTGGTTTCTGTAGAGAGATGAACTGACCCCTCAATCCGATAAAGTTTTTCAGGAAATCCCTCTTTATACTGACGGAGGTTGCTGAAACTCATCCTCGAAGTGCTTAGCACAAACACAGAGGCCTTTCCCCACTGATGTAGGTCCATTTCCCAGAGAGTGTCCCCGTTCACCGCAGCAGCTCCAGGGGAGCGCTGTGATGAATTTTAGCTGGGCCAGAGTGCCTCTTCCCCGGGTTAGTGTGTGGAGAGTGTCCCTCCGTTCACCGCAGGAGCTCTGAGCTGTGATGAATTTTAACACTTTGAAGAGGCTCTGATGCCGGAGGGGGGTTTTAAGGAATTGTTTGGGTTACCACATCCAACAACCGAATATTTTGACTTACCTACGTGCAACTTTGGCATAACTAAACTGGACTACATAATCGCTGCATTAAAAAAAATTGCAGCCGGATGTCCTTGACCTTATTTAGCAGTTCCGCAGCAAATACTGTGACGTCAGAAAATAGAAACCGTCACGAACAAGAGAGAAAACTGACTGAAAATTATGACCCAAACAGCATGCATTTACATTTCCTGCACTGTTAGACACTGAAAGTACACAACAAAATGTATTTAAGGGCTAAAAAAGTGGATTTTGCATGATACGTGTCCTTTAAGCTCAGCATGACTTAATTATTGGGCAGTCACTTTGACTTTCTTACAACCCTTCTATGTTTTTACTTTGTAAAACAGGACATTTCAAGCTTAGGCATAAATACAAACTGTCACATATTCAACAACCTCATGGATACAATACTTTTGGTCAGCTCACGCAACATCATGTCAAAAACTCCAGAGATTGCCGTTGATAGGTGTCACTCTGCACTCTGGCACCTATGAGCTCACACACTGTCAGTAGCGGTATTGGCATGCAGCTATCAGCGGCCGGGGAGCCAACGCTGAGGGCCCCTGCAATAATAAACTGCTAATTGAAGGCCTGCAGTGAGCAGTGAGGTGTTAGCGGGGAGCCCAACCGCTGAAAGATCACTGCAGCACGCCAGCCAGCCGAGGTGCTGAAAGAGCCTATTTCACCTCGTCTCCCTACCTGGACTCTGTGTTAATGGAAATGTACGGTTACACTTGCTCTCCCTGTAAGAAACATGCACTATATATTTATCTGACCTAACTGCTGTATAAGAATATAGATTGCAGGCTGCTAGGGAGGCACTGTGAGAGTGTTTGTCTATAACACAGTAAAGATCTTTTTATGTATGTCCTGCAGATCTCACACTAGCTGAAGATGAGGGCCAAGTTTGCTTTGGCTTGCTTAGTTTTGAAAATATTTTACCAGTTTCTTAAGCTGCCAGTGGGGTGATTTTGTAGCTTTTTTGGTGCTTTTTCCCCCTAAAGCTGGTTCAAAGGTACAGACAATATTTCTCTGTGAAGTTACTACATGAACACTCATGAGTTACCACGATTCACTACTATTATTGGCCCTTTGACAACCTTTGTAGTTATGTTATTACTGTATGTGTGTGTGTGTGTGTGTGTATGTGTGTTTGTAAAGAAATCATCAGAATGTCATAATCAGATGTATAAAAGTATAAGTAAAGTCTTTCTGTTCGTTCTGCTGAGCTCAAGCTTATTTCTCCTGAGCAGGTCACCGGTCCATCAAAAGGCCAATCAAGGACCAGCTGTTTGAAAAGCTACCACCAAATGAACAGAAAGGTTGACTGCCAGCACTTGCCATGGGTGGTGGGGCTTTGCAAAAGGTCAATACACACTAGTGATCATTAAAATCATGTGTGTCTAAGGCTTCAGTGGCAAATTTGAAAACTACTGCTAACAAGCTAATAGAAGAATAGCATTGCTTTGACTTCTAATCTCTTATTTACATCATGAAACTGTAAGAAACCATCGTCTCTACATCTTCTCTGCGCCTCTGTCCCCGTCGGCCTCCATCTCACCCCCTCTGAGAGCTGACTAAGGGGCCCCTGGAGAACCAGCCCTTATGCGGTGTGTATGAAGCCATGCAGAACACTCATAATCTTTTAATACTCGCACAGGCAGGAAAGATTAAACCGTCAGGGTGTTGACAAGTGACAGAAGAAATTTGTCAAGTGTGTAAGTCGCAGTGGTAGACTCGCACACATACATTTACACATTGCACGCTGGGTCTGCTCCCCCCTTTTTCCAAGTGGTCAGCAGCTCTTCACCTCAATTAAAGCAATTGGCTTTCCAGATTGCTTCCCCAATACTCGATCAGGTACATGTGTAGCAGTAAGAGGCTTAGTCAAAAATCGCTGCTGTAATGAGAAGGAGGGCGTACTGAACAAGGAGAGAGGAGAAAGAGAAATAAACACCGACACTAACCACATCTGGTGAAAGAGCTTCGGGAATTTAGATGCTTCAGTTATTTCACCCTTTGTTACACTTGTGCTCTATCTTCTGGAATCACAGGAACACTCAGAAAAGCAATTAATGTATCTAACAATACAGATTAACTGCTGCAACTGCTTCTCTTATTGGACACAGTTTATCCTATTTTTCTTATTATTTTATCCGGTTTTTATTTAATAGTTTTCTAAGACACACACACACACACAGTTTTTTCTCCATATAAATAGACTATGTACAATATACTACATATATATATATATATATATATATATATATATATATATATATATATATATATATATATATACTTACATATAGTAAAACCTGTTAATCTGCTTTGTTTGCGACTGTGTGATATGCACTGATACACTATGTGTGGCTGCTCCTTCAATAATATAAATAGATTATATTTCTGTTGGATCTCTGGACGTGATATTTTCTTAGCGTTATATTTTGGTGTGGCTTTACTTTCCCCCCTCTGTGTTTGGCACACAGTCGCTGCTAACTGGTCCATTATCCCAAAGGTCCCAGCTGGGTGACTCTGGAGTTTGTGTTGATTGTGGCAGGATAGTTTGAGTGTGTGTGTGTTGGGAGGTTGATGTGGAGGGAGAGCAGGGCCCCACTGGTATTGTGTAGGGTCTGAAAAGGAGGTCACTGATTTAGGCTAATTATATTACGTCGACCCTACTCAGGGCTGCTTAGGTCTACTTTCATATGTGTCTCCGTGTGTGTGCATAAATGTGTGTGTGCACTCTTCAACATCCATCTTTGTGAGCGCTGGTTTTAGAGCTCCATGTAGAGACTTTGTTGAAAATCCAAATGTAAAATAGCTGGTTTGATACATGGCAAAATCAAACTTTCAAAAATCATATAGAGGCTCTATTTACAACTCTGACCGACCATCAAAGAAGGTGCCAACACATATTTCTGAGGCAGGGAGCCAATACTAATAGTTCCAACTTGTGGCTAGCCTTGGTAGCAAAAACAGTTCATGCATGTGTACTTCTCATTGCTGCAGATAATCCTCTGTGTGTCGGCCTGCCGACTGTGTCGCTGCTTTGCTTCATTTGTCTGCACAACCAGCATGCAGCAAAGCCCATCATATGACTCCATGCTCTGCACATTGGCCTAATCATATGGAAGAGATGATCACAGGGCAGGAAATCACAGCACAGGGCCAAAGGAAACAATCTTTCTGCACTGACTTAAGCCAATCATGTCCTCTCTCTCAACCCACTGCTTGGCCTCTTGCTTGGCCTCTATCTCTCATTCAGCTGCTTTCATGAGCGGCTTTGACCTTGCTTTGTATGATTGCTGTTTCTGGATAGAGAGAGAGAGATTTTGACATGATTTCTGAAATCCCATTGTTAGTTTGTGTCTCCTTTGATATGTTTATATATGTTTATACAAACATCATTTAAATGTTGTCGTTAACATTCCCGTAATCATTATATTGGATGTGTTAATAGCTGACAGGGGGAAAAAATGCAAAGTGTCTATAAAGAAATGGTGCCAGCCATCATTTCTGTATATTTTGCTAAGAGAATGGGAACTATGTGCAGCAATTTATTGAAATGTGCAAATACAGTATATAAGGCAGAAACAGAGTTTGTACCGTTGTTGCCAGATTGAAAGTCAATATTTGATATAACTTCCTTTATTCATTCATCTTATTTCAAATCTTTTCTTTGGGTTTTGGCTGCCTTTTGTTCCATTCCCTGTAAAGAAGACCCCCACACTGCTTCAATAATGTTGAGGTCTGGGCTGTGGGGAGGCCAATCCACGGCACAGTCTTCCCTTGTGGGATCACTGTCGTACTGGCCCAAAATATGCCCATTTATTTAGAAGTCTATGTGGGGAAAACACAAGAGTTCTCAAATTCAAGTTTCAAGTCTTGCTGAATACAACATTATGTACTTTTAAAGATTATGGACCATAATTATAATGGGTGGGGCCAGCATGTGATTGACAAGTTGCCTCTCTGTGTGTGTAAAATAGCATCCTTCATTTTTAGTGAGATGAGCCTCTCACTTTAAAACAGATACATCACAATTTTATACCTTAAAATGATCTACGCCTGTCTCTTGTGTCTTCTCTTCTTTATGGGAAACCTCAATTTGCAGATATTTACTGCGACAGACTTTAGTTCGTGTGATGTGCTGTGCTGCATCCTTTACAGACAAAACCGAACAGAAGCAGCAGCTCTGACTTTAAGCCCGACGTCTCACCCTCAGTTTATCTCTCCATCAGGGTGCAGCAGGTGAGCTGGCCGACAGCTTTGTCCTGGGAAGCGAGGGATTCAAACGCTCAAGGTCAAGGTGCCCTGGTAATCCAGGCAGCTGTGTTACCAGGATTAAGATGAGGCCAAAGCCATCGGCGTGTCCACCTAAAACAGGTGGTACCATGACAACAACCTGAGGGGTAGAGAAAAAGTCCTACATCTGCACCTGCTGGGGTTAAAGAGAAAACATTAGAGCATGAGAATAAAATTAAGATGTTATCACATGGTTGCCATCAACTACAAAATCAGACAGACACTTTCCTTATTCATATGTAACCTTTTTCCACATATGCAGGGCAGAAATGGATCACATGGTTTAGTGAGTTTTTGGGAATTTAAACATCAACAGTAAATTTAAAGACCCAGCAGTAACAAATCTGCTACTAACAGGCCAACGACTACAAATCCTTCAAGAATCCTTCGAGTCTTTGAAGTAGTTTTCTTTTTGAGGTTTAAAAATGATAAAGTCCTGTTCAAACCCTGTTCGAAGTCTGGGATCAAAAGTCTAAACGTTTACAAGTAAAAGAAGCAAGTCACTAATCTTGCTGTCTTTGCTTATTTCAGGCCAATCAGACCAAAACCCTGATCAACGACCAGAGGTCCATAACAATGGAGTCACCAGTGAATTCAATTTAACTGACTCGACTTTTAACAATGAGAAGTTATTAACAATCTACCAGCCCACTGTAACATGCACTGCATGCAGTGAGCCAAGAAACAGCTACCACACTTACCTTGATCTTTGTGACTATTACATTTATGCACAAGGCGTCCTTTGCTCAGTTGTACTGGGTTATGGTATTAATGAGAGGAACCTCTTTTGACCCATCAAGTGTCAATGAGCACGTCACAAAAAAAAAGCCTTATACTACAATTCCAATAAAATAAAATAAAATAAATACATTTTAAAAATTGTTATGAACAGATATTTTTTACTGCATACCATCAGATTTATTGCCAATTACCCTTTAATTTACCATAATTATGAAATACCTTTCTCAAAAATATTCCAATTAAGGGATTATTAGATTATTAGATGGTAAATCTTAATAGAAATAGGGTCTCCAAGTGGTATATTATACTTCTTATATATTTAGCCTAAACCAGTCAGTGGACATTGAAGTAAGAATTCTGCAGAATATGGTGACTTTTTTTAAACGTCTTTTTATTGATTTTAACAAGAGCAAGAAAACATGCCCATTCATACATGTATACAAAAACTTAAATGTACCCCCAGACAGAACAAAAGAAAGCCCAAAAAAAGACAGATCTACCAACAGACCAATCAACATAAAGATCAGATTTTCTTACCAAATGACCATATGACAAGATCTCTTTCACATGTCAAGTTGGATATCATTTTGGACCAGCCAAGTGTAAAAGACAGCCCAGATTGCCCCAAATTTATCAAGCTTGTTCTGAGTAAAGTAGCTGATCTTTTCAAGAGCAAAGTACAAAGACATTATGTGCAATTCCACATAATGTCTCTTTCTTTCATGAGGTCGCAATAGAACGTTTAACCTCCAAGAAGTAAACATTAAGTAGGGATTTTGTATTATTTGAAATAGCAATTCTTCAGGATAGATATTCAAGATGCACATTTTAGGATTTGAAGGAACCTCTTTACCAATCATCTGGCAAATCACAGTCAACACAGCCTTCCACAAAGGTAACACTCGAGGGCATGCCCACATACAGTGAAATAATATCGTCACTCTTAACTTTTATTTTTATTTCATTTAAATGAGCTATCTTACACACACACACACACACACACACACACACACACACACTGGTTGCGGCAGCCGCTCACGCCTGCTGTCTGACTGATGTGGTGTTGCGGCCCCGTGGCCCCTGGAGAGCACTAATTGAATTGGTTCCCAGAAAATACTAATGGGTCTTAATGTTCAGATAACTGATACTCAAACAACGAGTGATCATTGACAGCATGTGTTTCTGCTCTGTTATAAACATGTCACAGTGACACAGGGAGCCATTTAGCCTGTAAATTAATTCCTCCCTCCTGTTCGGTCCCTCCCCTGCCTCGTACACACATGTGATTTGCGTAAACTACACTTATCTGGACAAGCATAACACCTGTTCAATCAAACAGGCCGTCAGACTCTCAGAGAGGCAGACAGATTAACACAGACTGGCAGCCAAGCCTAAAGCGATGCTGTCAGTCAGACTAGAAAATGTCCCCATTGTCAGGACCTGAAATTCAAATTAGTTTCCATAAAGAGAGCAGATGCTAAATGTATACAGTCAACATTTTTAACACAAAATGGTCATTCTTCTCTCCTTTGTTGACACCTTAAAATATCTCAAATTTGATTAATCTGTTATTTGTGCTACGTTATTAATTAAGTTATTTGCCGATATCCCAGTGAAACAAGTAAGAAGAACACTGGCAACACCAGTGTCTGAGATTATATGCACTAAACATAACACACACCATCCACTTGTCTGCAACTCTGGAAGAATGTGCATGGTTTGGTTGATGCACTGAATTAAATTTATATCACAGGTTTTCCTGTGGTTAAACTCTGCTTTGTGCAAGTCTGTGACTCACCTTGGAGAAGTGGACAGCGAGGGGGAGGGGTTATGCAAATCTTTGACTCCACAGCCTCTACTTTCAGTTGTGAAAACTGGATACAATTCTTATTATGGGCCATATTGTTTGTTCTTTTTTACTTCTCCAAATGAAAAAAAAAAACAGACAAGAAACAAAAATTGAGGTAATCAAAAAAATTTTAACAATATGCAACCTTTAAAAACTGTAACATACTGTTTTTGTAAATCAAAAAGCTAGTTAAATACTTCCTTCCAGTTTGTGGTTGCTACACTTTGTCACGTGCACATTAGTTGAAATTTGGAAGCCATATTGGGTGTCATACAACCACTGGTTGCTAAAGAAAAATGTGTATTACCCAGCTAGTTGGCAGCGGTTACTGAAGGTCGCTAGCTCTCGCTGGATGAAATTGGTTGCAAAGAAGATGCTGCACCAAAATCCTCCAATTAATTGCTTTGTTTGCTAGCAGATTGCCACAGTTGCCTGTACTTTTCCATGCTCATCTTCAGACAGTCGATGACTACTAGCCGAGCAGAATTAAAATTTGAGAATGTATTACACAAGCTGGAAATGGAGATGATTGTCACATTTCTGCAAAACCTCATTAAATGCACTGCTCAAAAAACTAAAGGAATATGTTTCAATCAGAGTTTAGTATCAAGTCAGTTAAACTTGTGGAATATTGATCTGGTCAGTAAGCACCGGGGGGGTGGGGGTGGGGGGGGTGTTTGTCAGTTTTAGCTGCTTTGGTGTTAATTAAATTAACAACAGGTGCACTAGTACAATGAGAAAATCCCCAAAACAGGAATGGTTTTACAGGTGAAGGTCACTCATATTTTCTGTTTTTTCACTAGTCTTGCATTTGACAAGAGTCACTGTCACAACTCGTAACATGAGGTGACACCTGGACCCTACAGCGGTTACACAGGTACATGCGAAAGTGTGCACATAATCTGTGGAGAATGCTATGCTTCCTGTAACATCATTCATCATGACCACTTTGGTGGTGGGTCAGTGATGGTCTGAAGAGGCATATCCATGGAGGGACCACAAACCTCTACAGGCTAGGTAACGACACCCTGACTGCCATTTGGTATAGGGATGAAATCCTTGGATACACTGTCAGACCCTACACTGGTGCAGTGGGTCCCGTTGGCCCGGCCTCAAATCACAGACTGGACAGACTGTCCAGGAGCTCTGTGATGCCCTGGTCCAGATCTGGGAGGAGATCCCCCAGGACACTATCCATCGTCACATCAGGAGCATGCCCAGATGTTGTCAGCCATGCATACAAGAATGCGGGAGCCATACAAACAACTGAGTACCATTTTGAGTTGCTGCAATTAAATTTCAGCAAAATGAACTGGCCTGCTGCATCAATCTTCCCATCACATGACCCAATCCATATCAGTATAGATATCCAGCCTGATTTTGTTTCCCATTGAGATCTGATGCATTTTCAAAGTGTTCCTTTAATTTTTTTTTTTTTTTTGAGCAGTGAATAATCGAAGTAATCCGCCCACCCACAAGGACTGTCTGCAGATTTTGAAA
>VUQJ01026434.1:0-16271 GCA_015108635.1 Andinoacara biseriatus
ACAGCTCTGTATGTAAGTTGGTCACAATACAAGTCGTGAACTGCTTTTAATCCATTTCTTTTAGGTGTGGTGGTGTGGATTGCTGCTGAAGCAGAGGTGGGCAATAGAAAGGCTAAGGCTTCAACAGAGAACACAGGGTTTTTCCTGTTCTTCTTCTACCAGCATTAATGGCTAGAGCATTCCTATTACCTGCTCTGAGCCCTGAAGATGGGATTCCTGTGGTGCAGGCCGGGAGCTGCTCTGCTGCACTGCATTGTGATGAGTTTTCCACTGATGTTTTCCTGCTTTTGCTCCTCTCAACTCTGCCAGTTCTACTCTTCTTTCCTGCCTGTCTTCGAGCATGGTGTAGTTTCTCAATATGTCTAGTACGTTGTGCGCCTTATATTGCTGAATTCATGTGTATTTTATTTGCACTTATTTCATTATCATTTCATTATCAAGTTTTAAAGGTGTCACAGCCTAATCTAGTGAAGTCAAAATACAATGCAGCACTACAAGTTTCCATACCTTTTGTAACTTTTTTTGTGCTGAGACTAACATCTCATTTCAAATAGGGTATGTGTCTGTTTTTTGTTTTTGTTTTTTAATGAAAAATACAAGTCTAAATTTTTTTTAATTATTTCTGTTCATTCTGAAACATTAGTCACCCCCTTTTTTTTTACTCTATTTATCGATGCAACAATTTTTGTTTCACAGTTTAAACAAGTTTTTAAAAAACTGAATCATTTGAAAGAATATTCAAAATGTGATGTGTGATTACGTTTGTTTTAGCTCTTATTAACTTCCTCAAACTGTGATCCACAGATCCATTAAAAATAAAAAAGATTCTGAATCTTTCATTTATTACTGTGCATATGTGTATATACTCCTAAAGCTGATGCGAAACATTCTCAATTAAAGATGCATCACAGCTTTCATGGTCCTGCATTAAATCCAGTTTGTTAACAATCTCAACTGCTGCATCAACGTTCATCACAGCTAATGAAGTAAGACTTTGCAGCAAAGTCTGTTTCGGTATTGTTTTGGTTTTCAGGTTTCATAATTGAATTGTAAACTCATCTTTCAGGAATTCTTATAACCCATCTCAAGCTTTTGCAAGATTCAAATGAATAAACTCTATCACCAAAGACAAAAAAAGATAAAATAGGATTGTTTCTTCAATCAAAGGAGGTATTTTATGATTGATTATGCCTTAAATCAGGAGAATATTTGAAACAGTCATTATGAAGCTAAAAGGAAAAATAAAGTACAGTATTAGTCACAAATGCTCCGAATTATATCTTTTTAATCCTCTCTGCCCATTACTGTCAGTTTCTTTTCTTGTTTCTAAGTTCTGTGCTCTTTCCCATTTCTCTCTTCCTACTAATTCTTCTCTGTGTTGTCACTCCACGTCCTGCTCTCACACACCATCATTCTCTCATCTGTTCATATTCTCTTGGGATCCCTGTTTGTCTCCTTATTCCCTCTACATACTCCTCTCCAATTCTCCCCTCCTACTTTTTCTTTCTTCCCCAGGAGTCTCTTGTCACTTCCCGAGATCCCAGTGGTACATCTTGGAACAAACAATCTAGAGATGGAAATGTAATATGGACAGAGTTAAAAAGAATATAGACACTGGAAGATCAAGAATATTGCATTTGC
Source organism: Andinoacara biseriatus (assembly GCA_015108635.1). Lineage (NCBI taxonomy): Eukaryota > Metazoa > Chordata > Actinopteri > Cichliformes > Cichlidae > Andinoacara > Andinoacara biseriatus. Next base: position 1,642 of record VUQJ01026434.1, read on the forward strand.
AATGAAATGCTTCAGTAGTATGTGTACTGGCATGTAACTCCTTGTAATTAAAAGGCAGTGATGTACCCAATGAGCAGTGTGCATGTATATGTGCTCATGTGTCTTTGGATGTATCTCTATGTATCTAAAGTATGTGTTTCACAGATGGACTTAAAAAAGCAATGAAATCCATATCCATATTCCCCAGACGACCCCTCAGCATTTCTCCAGGCTCCTACTCCTCATAGTTTCACACCCGTTTTTTCATGGTAGTTCAGACATGGGATCCTCTTTGGGGTTTGACAGAAACCAGTATCTTCCCCATCTGAGCCTGCATGAAGTCTGGGTCTCTCATCACAGAGCTGGTTTCCTGACAGCTCATCCATTCAGCTCAGCCCCACAAGGCTTTGCCCCAGTGCTCACTGCTTTAACTGGGTCTCCATAACAAACCTCTTTGCCATGTTGACTGTCGAAAGTGAGAGGGCAGCTGAAGCTGGCCAACCTGCATGGTGCTTAGCTCTTAGGGGTTGTGAGGTGGTTTAAATAGAAGGGGTGGACAAGGAAGGATTCAGGGATTGAGACATGGAAAATGAAGTAAAGCAGAATGAAGAGCGATGCTTAAGTCAATAAGTAACCTAATACAGCAGGGGTGGGCATACAAGACATTTCTCTTTCCAGTCCCTTGTGGGTTGTGCAGTGAGCAATTTTTCAAGTTAAAAGAAGGATTTGGGTTAGATGTGAGGCCCATGAGAGTCAATGTGGCATTTGCACCATGCATTTGGTACCTGCTGAAAGAAGCCAAGAAATACTGTGGAGCAAATAATAATTTGTCAGTGTTACAGACAGAACAGGGGGGGAAACAGCAAATGAACAATAAAGAAAACATCCAATAGTTTTCAAAGTTTTGTAGGAGACTTTGAGAGAATGTCAAGTGACATTTTAAAAACCTTCATTGAGAAGAATATTGGTGGAAGCCTCTGTTTTAATCACTTAGACCTAGATACTGAGGAGCTCAACTAAAATAGCTCTGTGTTCCGCCCCGCTTATTCCCTCACGTCTGAGTGGGTGCACGATTGCTGAATAACCTCCTCCACACTCCGATGGTGGCCAGCTTCTACTACAGATGGAGGGAAATTGGATGGATAGAAAAAGAAATAGAAATAGGACAACCTTGGCCTGAAGCAAATAAAACAGAAGTGAGAATCAATTTTATCATCCAATTATCATTTTGGCCTGACCCCTGTGCACTCAATATTACTAGTTTTAGTAATAGATTTAAAAGTGCTTTCTCTAAATCCCAATTAAAGTTAGTGCACATACATACAGTAGACATGGACATCTTATTAAATATCTAAGTACTGTTGTTAGTGTTTAATTATAAAGACTATATTATATATAGACTTTTGTCCAGTAAAAATTGGACAGTCACATATCCATATATTCATGTTAATTAATATTAAATTAAACCTAACATAATTTTAAACTGAATACAAGGAACATATTTTATTACCTCAAAATAAAGCCCACCATGGATTTAGCATGAGTAATCATGCTGGGAAATTGCTTCTTGGCTGCTGTCTCTACATGCAGATCTTCACACAGCTATCTGTATAATTTGCTAGTTTAACATCACTGAGCATCACCATCTGAATGTCCCTGTTTTATTCATTTTGATCGGAAGAACTGATGAGTGAGACATTTATCAAACTATCCAAAAAATGGAAAGAAAAAAAAAACTCCTGTAGGGATTATTATGTGAATATAACACTAATGCAAGTTATTTGAAATGACATAAAAATGTTCTGGTTTACATGGAATCAGTGACATGCATATTTCTCACTATTATTGTGTATGCATGAAAAAACGTTGTGGGGTTCAAATTCCAAAACTACAATGGATCCACTGGAATGGATCCTCTGAGCTGCTCACGGTGCTACTGTAAAGCATCACAACATCTTATTTTTTAGTTAAAGCTCAGGTAGCTGAGTTTGAGAACAAGAATGAAGGATTAAGCACCAGAGGAAAAATGTATTCCCGTTGCAGTAAATTATACTTGGACAGTGGACTATCTGTCAATTCATGTCTAAAACATGAAGTTTCAGTTGTCTTGATTAATGGGATTGTGAGAGAAAAAAGTGTGGCTATATTTTAATGCATATTAGGTGCTTATTCTCTCAATATCTGCAGGATTTTGAGAGGTTTTCTCTGGTTTCTAAAACTTGCAGACTTATGACATCCCCACAAAGCTATAAAAATCTTTACTTTTCACTTCTGTACTGAAGAGTTTTAGCAAACCCATAGTCAAAGATCGAAGCGCCTAAGTTCTGCAAGAATTTTAAGGCTGTAGCTGCATATATGTCAAAGCAGTAAGCTTTAAAAGTTGACTAGGTATGAAAAAATCTGACTGTACTCCCACAGGATCCACTTCATTTTTATAATTATAAAAATCAACCCCTATGAATTTCAGCATTAAAATTCATATCACAAATCTCCTATAGCTCCTACGCTTAACCATTTTAGGAACTGTTTCTAACTGCAAGCTAAAAATGTGTGATGACAGTGTGACATGTGTGACTTTTTTTTAAAAGAATATTTAAAAATGAATGACACTGATAATTTTGTCCACATTTTTAAATAAGTGTTTTTTGTGAGTATATATTCAGACACAGCAAGTCCAGAAAACATGTACAATATGTAATAGCATTTCTGATCCCATGTAAAACAATGTTCAGCCACCAGGCGTGTTTGTTCAGTAGCAGGGGTCACTGACCCTTAGCCCACATTAACAATTTGTGCACCTTATAGGCCTGTTTATGTGCCCTGTATTTGCTCCTGTCACTCCTGGACTCTGCAGCTGCTGCCAACAATAACCTCTGCCAGTATGTCACAGACCTGAGCTGTTCTTGGAATAATAGAAAATTTATGCAGAGAGCTGAACAAATGGAATGAACACAAAGCTCCTACTTAACACACACTTTCTGCCCTTCATTTGTGATGTAGGCATGATTCAAATTTCAAATAGAGACAGATTGATTTTGCATGCTGAATCTATAAGTCTCATACATTGTCTGATTTGAAATATTTAACCTTGATTCATTAAATACTAATACTTTTTGTGCATTAAAGGATGAACTCAATCCTGCTAAAATGTAATCCCTCTAACATCAGACTTTGGGGATGCGCAAGCAAAGCATGCTCCAATTACAACAACAATTATATCCAAAAATGTACTAATAAAGAAAAAGGCAGAAAAAACAAAACATCAGAACACATATTCTCATTTGGGGCCCTGGAAACTGGGACAGAACAATAATGCAGTAGTATTAGTAGTAATGTTGTCTCATAGCTACATGTTTCCTGGTTCCAACCTCCTGGTCAACTTGGTCTTTTCTGTGCATGTTCTCTCTGCACGGGTTTCCTCCAGGTCCTCTGGTTTAATCTAACAGTCCAAAGACTTGTTTGTTAAGATAAAGCCTTTTTAAGCAAATTATGCAGAAGCATTTGAGAGCACTTAAGTTACACTATATTGCAGCAGTATTCACTCACCCATCCAAATCATTCAATTCAGGTGTTCTAATCACTTCCATGGCCACTGGTCTATAAAACCAAGCACTTACAGCAGGCATGCAGACTGCTTCTACAAACATTTGTGAAAGAATGGGACGCTCTCAGAAGCTCTGTGATTTCCAGCATGGTACCGTGATAGGATGCCACCTGTGCATCAAGTCCAGTTGATAAAATTCCTCACTACTAAATATTCCACAGTCAACTGTTGGTGGTATTATAACAAAGTGGAAGCAATTGGGAATAACTGAAGTGGTCAAAATCACAGTGGGATCAGTGGATGCTGAGGCGCATAGTGTGCAGAGGTTGTCAACTGTCTCCAGAGTCAATCGCTACAGACCTCCAAACTTCATGTGGCCTTCAGATTAGCTCAAGAACAGTGTGTAGAGATCTTCGTGGAATAGGTTTCCATGGCCGAACAGCTAAATCCAAACCTTACATCACTAAATGAAATGCAAAAGCAAAGTCCATAAAGACATGGATGACTGGCGTGCACAGAGTCCTGACCTAAACCTAACAGAACACCTTTGGGATGAATTAGAGCGGAGACTGTGAGCCAGGCCTTCTCATCCAGCCTTCTGGTAGAATGGTCAAAAATTCCTATAAATACACTCCTAAACATTGTGAAAAGCCTTCCCAGCTGCAAAAGGTGGGCCAACATCATATTAAACCCTATAGATGCCATTCAGGATTATATGTGTGTGAAAGCAGACAGGTGAATACTTTTGCCAATAAAATGTATATCCAAATGCACATGATATTTTCAGTCATACAAGCTGCAAGGCTTCGGTCATTCAGTCATCACCTGGTAAGAGTCGACAGCTATGATAATGTTTATTCACTATGTTTATTCACAGCAGTACTTTGTGCCAAATGCAGTCATCACCTTGGCATACTCATTGTAAAAACATTAAAATAAAAATCTTTAGCATGTTACAGTGCCATTGTCATTATCTCAATTTAGTGTGTAGGCTTGTTGGCATTTCAAAGCTGCAGATATTTGGTTATAAAATGCCCCCCCCCCAAAAAAAAACAAAAACAAAAAACAAAACAAAAACAAAAACAAAACAAAACAAAAAACAAACAAAACAAAACAAAAAAACACTTTTTACTTGATGATCTGGGTATGTGAAAAGCCAGGGCACAAAAAACTTTTCCACAAGTTTCATGTGAACTCATTCAGTATTTGAATTATTTGAACTGATTTGCATTATTCAAGCCACTCGCATGCCAAAAAATAAATAAATAAAATAAAATAAAATACTACAGACTATGTACAAATATTAAAAGAAAAAAAAATATTGTTGTATTTTCTGCCTTAATGGCATGGGATAGGTTATATCTGCTGGGTAGGTTGGATATATTTCCACCCTTGAAATTGATGTAATTGCTGTAAGTGTGCCAGGGGGACAATGTGCAAAGATGCAGTCCAATATAAGGTGGCTGAGGTTAGTAATAAAACTTAAAGTTATTGTAACAGTTTCCGTGGAGACTGATAGTAATCCATATGGGAACCTTGCAGAGACTGAAGCTTTTAACCTGAAGGCCAGAAAAGTTTAATTTCACTGGGTAAATGACAAGAAAGCTAAAAGTGGTGACTGAACTCTTCCACTTCTCTTTGAATTTTAACAGCTTTGCATAGCACATATAATTTTGTCTCTTTCCACAATGAATCCTTTTGTTTACATGTTGTTATAAATACAGGGTTTCATAAAATTCTTAAAATCTTAAATTTATTTAAAAAAGAGCAAATGTATAGAACATTTTCTTTCTTCCTGGGGTCAAACAGTTCAAAATAGCAACATTATAACTGTGCTCAGTAAGTCTCTTTCTCTAGAGCAGTGGTTCTCAAAGTCAAGAGTGCTAACCCCCCCAGTCATCTGATAGCACCAGCCTGTGAAATTTTCCCTGGCTAGAAGCCTGTCTCCACTCTTATCAAAATACAAGAGGAAGTTTGATTCAAAAAACATAAATATCACAGGCTGCTGGCTATAAATCGCTAATACTGTACTACCCAGTCATATGTAAAGTGCTAATGCTGATGCTGATGCGTGACCCACTTGCCACTGGGACACAAACTTCAATACAGGAGCAGTAAATTTAGGTCAGAGTAATAAGCAATATCACAAACTAACCACCTAGTATTACCAGTTTTAATTCACTTTTTATATAAATAAATTTATCATACTGCGGCTCACGCTTTGGGAACCACTGCTATAGCGCAATCACTGATTATGTGGGCATTCAGAGTGATTGAGAATTTAGCTATGAAATAGTATTTAATATAGTATTTAATAAAATTAATTAACTAAATTAATTAATTAGTACTGATTTGTATTTTTATTGTCCAAGATGTTTCTTATTCACAGAAAAGTCCCTCGGTGTAACATAAGTTAAAGAATTAAGTTAAATGTGTGTCTGCAACCCTCCCTCAATTTTTTCTGCAGGTTGCATACATAGGGGGTGATCAAAGACACAGATAGAAAAAGAATGTTGTGATGATAAATATGCATTGATTAGTGTGTAATTACAACTTCTAACAAATTGATGTTTTCTCATAAATTTAGAATTAATTCATTAAAGATACATACAGTGCAGGAGCAAGCACCAGTTTATGGAAGCCATAATGTTGCTCTACCACCTTAAATACAGTGGCCAAGTTAGACGTCACCGGTCCGCCTACTTACGTTTTATGTATGTGGCTAGAGACCTACCACATGCTTAATACGTCAAAGGCGGAGAAGTTGTAGATAATCATTTGCAATAGGGGGACATTTAAATTCATGTCTGCACTTTCAGACTCAAGATCTTAAGAATCCTACCTATGTTGTATGCCCTGAAATGGGGTCCCCTTCACCAAAGAAGTGAAAACGCAATAAGACAACATGACCGGCATGCGGATGAAATGTCATCTTCTCCCTCCTCACCTCAAGCCTCATCTCCTGAAGTGAAGTTGGGCCTCTAACACAAAAAAAAACATGCATAAACATGTTTTACTTATTGAGATTAGAGATGCGACCTTCTCCTCGCTGAGAACAAGCTGGCCAAAAAGCAATAACCTCATGGTTATAAGCTAACATTATGGCAGCTAATACTAGGCTCACGTGTTCTAAAAAAAAATCACACTTTCACTCTGATAAACAGTTTGATGTTCTAAAATACATCTGCTGATGCACCTGAAGACATCATCAGTGTATCCTGGGGTCATAGGGTGTTTCGGGTCTTTCAACATCATACACCCTCTCCCAGGCGACCCAACCACAGCTGATCAGACTGCAGCCTGTGTTCAGGTAGCCACTGCTGTGTTCAGGTAGCCACTGCTTGTCCCCATGGACCTTCTCTTCGTATCCAGAGCCATCTTGAGGCTTTCTCAGCTGCTTCTGTGATGTTCTTGATGGCTCTGCTCCTTGCTCCTCCCGTAATGCCCAGCATGCTGAGTGCTCTATGCAGTGAGTGCCCCCACAAAACCCTAGCAACCTACTTCAATGGGCATACACCTCGCCTTCCAGCGCTGCTCACGACAGCTTGTCACCAGATCATTGTACTTCGACCTCTTGCGTTCATGCGCCTCTCCCAGGCGATCCTCTCACGGAACTGTAAGTTCCATGATAATGATGTTCTTGGTAGACTCTGAGACCAGAAGTATATCTGGCCTCAGAGTGGTTCTCACAATATGTTGCGGGAATCTCAGCTGTTTCTCTAGGTCCACTAAGAGCTTCCAGTCCTGAGCTGTTGCCACCTTCTTGCGGGCTTTTCTGGGTTGCTCTCCTGCCTTTACAACGGCCATTGAGCTAGTGGTGTTGCACAATTGACTGCAGCTGCTGATCCCCTTGCTGATGGCTTCTGTCAACAGTAATATTCATGACTCTTATTATGAACACAAGTTGTGTAGGAATAATTTTAAACATTACACCTTATGTATTACACCTTATATTATGTGGACTCATTATGCTTTTCATTATTTTCTGTCTTATAATTTTATAAAGGCAGCTCTCTCATCATCCCCTTCTTTCCTCCAGTCCCCCACCCTGAAAAGGATGGGGGGCTGGAGCCTATCCTAGTTGTCACAGGTTTCACATTATAAGGTCAGCAAGCAAAGTCAGCTCTGGGCTGAGCACAAACACCCCACCCACCTGCAGTTCAAACCCACCAATCATCCAATTGGGGGGGGGGGTAAATGGCTTATTTCAGACAGCAGATGATGTGGTAACATCAAGCACCAGTGACAGTGTGTCACCAGAATATGTTGAACTGTAAATCACGCAAAGTTATTGTAGTTGATCCAAATAATAAAAATATAAAGCTGAATTTGCATAAATCCCCCTTTTAGGTTCAAGTATTACATTGAGCCTGTGCAGAAAAATGTGCACATGGCTGAATGTGCCCAAAAAAAGCAGAGCCTCCACCACCTGGGTGTTTAAATAAAAAGTTTGAGTTTAAACAAGGCTGCAACTATTTATATTCCTTTCTATTATAGAGAGCCAGATTCTACCCTTTTGTACTTCAAAGCTCTAACACACGCGCACACACACACTCCAGATTGGGGAGGGTAAGACTGATTCAGTCATACAGACAGGAGAGAAGGCACATTTGTATGTGTTCTATTTGTAGATGACAGAATCGTGGGCTAAATTTATCCCTCCTCACTCTGCTTTGGTACAGATTTAGGTGAGCACAAACAGGGAAAGCGAAAAGGAAAGACAGAAGGGAGGAAATGCCACATGGGATGAATAGGTTTGTAAGTGAATTGGTAGGCAGAAACAATAGAAGGAGAATATGGTTAGCTTGGGAAAGGTCTCAAACTTTGGATTCAAGTTTAGCACTGAAAAAAAAATCTGAAGCTGTAGGATGGAGATGTTTTCTATTATCTTGATGTGATACCAAATTTGCAATCTGACAACCAATAAATTTGACAAGAAAAACTTGTTCATACTTCCATACAAGTTTATCATAAAAATCCAATGAAACTGCTTCATTGATTCATACAAAGTAGCATAGTCAGCCAATTCAACTTAAGCTCAAATAAAAAAAGAAACCAAGATTAAATAAAACAATAGAAACAAAAGAATTCATCAACATATTTCAAAACAAGGATCATTATTTTTTTCTACTACAATCTGACAAAAAATATTTATCAGTTACAACTTGGCAGTCTTTTGTTCCACAAAAATACACAGAATAATGTTTAAAACTTGAGGGGCAAAAAACACATTTATATTTTCTATGATCACAGATGAGGGTAATACAGGAAGTAAATGCTGAAGTGACAAGTAGAAAAGTCTGCCGTTTTCTGATATTCTGAAGACAGGAATCCGACCCCTCCAAAAACAAAGCAAATAAAAATCCTCTGTATGGGTGAAAGTGAATCATGATACCGTTTTTTGTTTTTTAAAAAACATGATGAAAAATAGTCCATCTTGTTGCAGAAAAGATCCTGATGTGATGCAGTTCAGTGAGCAACATGCACTGTGTGCTTCTTAGTAGATCCGGCCTCGGCTCCTGTTGCCTCTGCCTCCAAAGCTTCGTCCTCGGCCTCCTCTGAAGCCACCACGCTGCTCTAGAGTGTGTTGAAAACATGCAATTCAGTGTCATGATATTGGGACTTAAACCAGGTTGTAAAAATTACTTAACTAAAGCGTGCTGTGGACGTGATGGGGAGTAATTGTGTAAACAGTGTCTTGACAAAATGCCTTTTTTCTCCAGTAAACCAGTCTTTTAGCTAAATGAAAAATATAACTGCTCTTAAGGGTTTCTGGTTGGCGTTCGTATCAGTATCAAGCAAAACTAGATTGTTGCCCAATATTGACACATAAACTGATATTTGCAGATTAGTGTGCAGAATCTGTAGGTAAAGAATAGGATATTTGGTAGTGGAAGTGTTCTGACTGAAGGGTTCCAAGATTACTAACAGTCAATGTCAAGTAAAACACGGGCTTATGGGAAAGCAGTATGTGACACACTGTATTTGACAAATCAAAAGTGAGTCCCATTATCAAATGTGCTACATAAAATTAAAAGAAAACAAACAAACAAAAAAAAACGGGTAGACCCTATACAACAACGTTAACAAAAATAAATAAATTTTTTAAAAAAAAGTGCCACCAAACATTCCTCACCATAGTTAAAGTTGCCAATAGAGGCACTGTACTTGCCACTGGGAGGATTGTAGATTTGCCGGGCATCCCTCCGGGGCTGAGGAGAGATCTGTTTTTTTGTGCTGGCTCCTGATCCCATCTCCTCACTTGATGGACGCTTAGGCCTAAAAACAAAAGAAAACTAGATGAACCTCATTCAGATTCCACAACTGATTACAAGCATTTCTAACATCTCTGACTACAAGTAACAGTCACAACAAGTAGGAGAAAACTTACGCAACAGCTTCTGCCTTCTGTACAGGCTTCCAGGACAGAGTGACTGTGCTCTTGTATGATGGAGGGTTGTGAAAGAGATCCTGCAAAGAAAATCAAGATTAGAAGACAGCTATCAGTCACAAGGCAATCTTTATATTTTATTGACCTGATTTACTAACTGACCACAGACAATAAGCAATCTACTGATTTTTTTTTTAATTAAATCAGGCTCTTATTTTTCTGGCCACCCAGTGTTTTAATGAAACCCTTACCTTGATGAGGACGTTGATGTTGTTTGTGATCTTGAGGGCCACCACTTTGATCTTGTTCTGATTACATAAAGATAAGTCAGTCTATGACACTTTACAGTGAGGGTGTTAAAACAGCAAAATGACTACTAAGTCTGATTTTTTTTTTTGTTGACTGCTGAGCCTAACAATAATTACATATCTGACCATATTACCTCTTCAGTCTTTAGAGCATCTCCTGTCTTTCCTTGCAGTGCTACTCGCAGTTGTCTGATGTAAACTTGCAGGCCTCTGGCAAAATACTGTAACCTGTGTAAAACGCAAAGCACATTCAATTCCATTATAATAATAGTGGCTATATTCATCTACAAAGTCAAAAGTGTGATGGCAATTTACATCAAACATAATAGACATGCTAAGTCACACTTTGTGTAAACCATTTAATTGTATCAACAAACTCTAGGAGACTGAGTTGGTCCCTTACTTGATCTTGAAGTCTTTAAGGCGCTCAGCATCCACTTTGTCGAGGAGGAAGTCTGGCAGCTTCTTGCCCAGTTGGTGGAAGCTGTATAGGAGACACTCTACATAGCTGAACTGCAATTTGGGTTCCTCGCTTGCTGAGTTCTCACCATTCTCCACTTCTTCTGGTGGCATTGGCATAAACTCCTAAACAAAAATAAATGCCAAAAAAGCATGAAAAAACAATGAAAGTTATATTTGTATTACCCCAGCATTTGTCAGAGAAAACACAAAAATTTATGGTGATCTAGAGTAAAGGAATAAACAACTGCTTTATATTAGACTGAAAACACTGAAAACAGGGAGTTCATTCAGACATGAAGCAGTAATGTTAAATAATGCTTAATAAGCCTTACGCTGCTTAAAATATGTTTCTCTGCTTGGAGTGATGAGGTTTATTATTCAGAATGACGTACAAGCTGAGTTTGATGCATGTGCCTGATACTATGATTTGTGATGTCACAACTAGTTCTGAAGACAGCCAAAAGTAGTTGTGACATACCAAGCCACCACAAGGGAATCTTACCCTGCACTTCACATCACCTGAGAACATAGTATAAAATATTATCCTTACATTATCCTGAAATGCATGTTACCATTTTGTCTGGGACAGCTGGAACTGCTGTTGTGAAATCAACCTTCGTCCCTAGTTCTTACCATATGGGATAATGTAATCAAGGACAAAGGGAGAGGAAAAAACTGACTAAAATCAGTCTGCATAAATGTGAACATAAAACAAAAATGGTAAAAAGTATAATATTTCGGAATCACAGGAAAGCTACATGTGTATCTTGATTCTACATAATTCTGGTGCATTTCCATGTATTCCTGATTCCGTCAAACTAAAACAGGACAAGTCTTTCTCACCAGCAGCTTGGTAAACAGCATGTTGAGATTGGCCTCCAGCTTTTCCATATCTCCACAGAACGGACTCATCTCAGCCAGCAGCTTTAGCACCTACACACACGCACACACACACACACACACACACACACACACAGAGCGAGAGTGAGCTTAGCAGATCTCTACACAGTGTAATGTGCATCGCTAATGAGAAGCATTGTTACATGGTGCAGACTAATGACCCAGTAACAACATGCATTTGGCTAACACCCATAACAGGTGGCTGCCACGCTGACTTTGTTTACTACTACAACCTCTCACCAAATGTCAAACATTAGAAGTACTGGCCTCACACCAGTGGCCATATTTGTCATGCCTCTCAGTGCTGGGCCAAGCTGAATGAATCCAAGTCTAAAAGCTATGCTGTGTATGTGTGCAGCTACTGTTAAAACACAGGAAGAGATTTTTGAGATAGAACTACAGGTAGTTCACCAGAAAAGTCTTTAAAACTGGCAGCTATGATCCGCACGTGGTGCATGAGTGGTTGAGGAAGCTGATGTTGCACTCAACTAGGGCTGCAACTAACAACTATTTTAGTGATCAATTAATCTATTAATTATTCTGACGATTGATCGATTAAAAAAAAGGCACATTCTGGAGAATTTTAATTGAACCACTTAAGCCTTTTTATAAAATGTTAGAAATATAGTAAAAGATGCAAATAAACAAAGAATTCAATTAATTTTTTAAATAAGAAAATAAACATTTTATTGCCTAAAATGCAATAACATAGCATGTCTTTGATTAATTTGAACCAGGTGTAGCTAAAACTATTCCACTTGAGTTTTGGGTAAAACATGTACAGACAAAGGTGATTTTATATATATTTTGTACAGTTTTGGTTTAATTACTGGTCTGATTGTTGTTTTTAATCAGCAAATGACCTTTTTTTTGAGTCTGTACTCCAGTTAACGATTAATCAATTACTAAACTAGTTGTCGATTATTTTAATAATTGATCAATCAAGATTAATCGTTTCAGCCCTACACTCAACATAGTGTTATCAACCTGCTATAATGTCAATTGTCTAGCACAGACAAGAACAGTATAGCTGTGCTGACTTAGGTACATCTCTACACACAGTGGCCCCACTTGTAAGTTACAAATACTAATAAAAGACTACATTAATATAAAACAAATTTCACCACATATTCTTACAGTGAGCCCGATATGATCACCAATATTACATTTCAGAAGACACTCATTTTCAGTAAAAATGAGTACTTACTTCCAACTGAATGTCCAGCTCAGCCACAGGACTTGTCAGGGCACTAAGGTTGGGCAGGACATGTTCACAGAAGTAAGTTACAAAACGTGTCGAATGGACATTTTTCTGCAAGAGAAAAGAAAAAATATGACCAACTTTAATTACTGTAAAGTAAAAATCACTCATAACAATAATGCAAAGTAAAATCAAATTGTAACTCAATAAACTAGCAGAACAGAAGCTTTTTATAAGTGCTAAAGAAATAATTTAATTTGACCCTCTCTGCTTTAAAGCGCATTAGTTATACTTACAGAGAACAGCGGTAAAGCCTGACGTGTGCACTGCAGCAGGCGGTCCACAGTGTCTGGGTCAGCTGGGTTGAGGGCCTGCTCCAGGAAAGCCTGCTCTACCACCAGCTCCACCAGCTGCTGTCTCCCATTTACTGTCTGCAGTACCCGTAGACCAGACACTACACGCATTAACAGCACAAACTCCTCTCCCGTCACATCCTCCATCACCTGCAGAGAAGAGAAAACTACTCAGCATGTGTTCTTGTCTAGGGAATGCTATGCAACCATGCCCCCATGTGACTTAACATTGTGACTTGTGGATTTTGTTTTTCCTACAACAAACCCAAACTTGGTTGACTAAGACATTTTCCATTGCTGAATATGTAGTCCATTACTTACTGCCAACATGACAATGGGTCAGAGAACCATTAAGGACAGCTCAGTTTCAATGAAAGTTCCACAAAAGGCAAATACTCATCTCTACTTTTCAAGATCGTAACTGAAACAACTGTAATTAAGTTAAACGAGCGTAGAGTCATTGACTTAATCACAAATTCACAAGTCCACGACACTAATTTACAAAACAAAAGGCAAAACTACCAGCCACACCCAAACTAATCAGCCGTATATGCACACACCCTACACACAGTTATCTCATGTAAATTACCCATGTTGCATTCAGGCAGACAGAAACTCATTCACTCACAAAAGATCACTCGTTAATCAGTTCTAGACCATCAGCAAACCTTCTTTGTTTCTGCAAAGACATAGTCCTCCACCTCCTTTGTCATGACATCCTCTGAAAGGGTCTTCAGTTTGGTTGATAGAAACTTGATGGCCCTTTCTCGCACTATATCCTCTCCCTGCAGTATCTGAGAGAAGAGGCCTCCAAGGGTTCCTGGATAACAAAGAAAAGTTAGATAGGACACTCCACATGTCATGGCACAAACCTTTCTGAATAAACATGTAACTCATTACCCATACACATAAAATGGCAGTTGAAGTCTGTGAAATTTGGTGGCTATTTCCCCCCCCCCCACTTTATGTTTCAATCAACTTTAATTGTAGTATCACTGTTTGTGTCCCTTCTCTACAGTATGATACTATAATGATATCATACATTATAGTATGATATCATGCACAAGTACATATACTATATGCTATAATATTATATAGCAGTCCGAGATCCAATCACATGACATAAACGGATAAACTGCTCTTACATGAAACTAGTGTGATCAAGTGTATTGTGGTGACTGTCAAGAATATGTACTAATGAAATGCGATTTGAGTGAAATTGCAAGGACTGGGGACTGACCGATCAATCACTGTTACAAGGATGTGTAATAAATAAGAACTGTTTCAGGGTTTATTCCTGGTTCAACTGACCTGCTACTTTGTTGCAGGCCTGTTTGTGTGTGCTTGTGCAAAATAAAGGGTTCTCACATCAAAAGACTTTTGCCTAAGTGATGCATTTAGAACTGTGGCTGTGGTGGGTGAATATTCTTACAGATGAAATTACCTTATTCACAGTTAAAAAAAAAAAAAAAAAAAAAAAAAAAAAAAAAAA
>VUQJ01026434.1:16291-31516 GCA_015108635.1 Andinoacara biseriatus
TTCACAGTTAAAAAAAAAAAAAAGAAAAAAAAAAAGGATCATGCAAAGAGCTGTTAATTACCAATAAACAGGCCTAGCTAAATTCCCAACCTTTGCTCAACGAAGAAAAAAAAAAAAACTTACCCTTGGCATCCATCTTGAAGATAGAAATAAGTGCTGCATTCACTTGGTTGAACTCCGCTGTATCATCTAGAAGCACAAAAACATACCAATAAACATCAGCAGAACTTAAAAATACTGATGAGCTATGAGCAGCTTTGTGAATTCTGAAAGACCGTTACCTGTCTGAAGAAGCTGAGTGAGAATATCTGCAACTCTAGGGATGTTTTCACCAGTTGCAAACCGTGGGAGCTCCTTGATGGCTTGCCGTCGAATCTGGACAGAGAAAAGCACACATACAGAAAGTGAAATAAACACAATAAATATAAATCTAGAAACAGACAAGTCAAATTTTGCAGCTACTACTGAGGATGTGTACGTTCCTATGGACACTTAATACTCACCGAAACATCCTCATCTTCACAAAGATCTAGCTGGGCATTAATAGCTGCATCAGCAACTTCAGGAAAGCTGCTGAAGAACTTAGGAATAAACTGTGCTGCCAGACGCTTCTCCTTGGGGCCACCCTTCACACCATCCAGTATTACCTGGTAGGCATCTTTGTGCTGCAGAATAAAAGAAATTAAAGGACCAAATAAGATAACAAATAATAACAATAATAACAATGAATACACAACAATAAGTGTAAACTTAGATAATAAGTTTGTCTAGAAAATAGATATAGAAACTCCAGCTGGGAATTACACTTGAGGGCAGAATGTTCTCTGGCCAATCTGGGAATCCGTTGTGTAATGGTGTACCAATGTCAAATATTAAAATATGGTGTCTAACAAGTCAATTATGGAAAAAAAGGCAAATGTTTTAGCAATTCAGACTAAATTGTTTTGACAAATTTTCTATATTTCATTGACTTAAACAGTACTGGTTAGCATCAAGTTTATTACACTTCCTTTGTTGGTCTGCGAATAAAAATCTGTAAACCGATTTGTCAAAGTTAGTCTAGTGATGGCTCCATTTTCAGTAAAGCAGTACTACCTGGCTACTTAGCTAAATCCTAGAAACCAAATCTTAATTTGAGGTCAAGTAAATTTGCAGATTAACTGGAAATTACAAAACACTGATGAGTGGATTTGCTCATTTACCCTTAGTATTAGTCCACCAATCTCTGAAATCTTTTCAGTATAATATCGGGAGATTTAGAGAGTTTAGAATAGTTATTACCATACAATCATTTTGCGAAGCAAATCGGCTCACAGCAGTCGTAACAAACATAGGCACTAAATTTCCCTTGCGGGATCAATAAAGTACCTATCTATCTAAAGAAATATACAGCCTATTTTTAGCTAAGTGTACAAGATGGTAATAACTGCTTTAGCTAGCTGTTGCTCCATTGTAAAGCCTGAGCTTTATCCTTATTTGTGTACAACAAAATGATTCCCTGGTTGACCGAAAGTCCGTGTATAGGACGACATCCTGGCTGAGATGGATCGCGGTGAAATTTGAATAGAAACTATGAGACAACGCCACTTCCCATTTGAGAACTGGAACAATGATAGAAAAGTTCAAAAGCGGTGGATCAGTATGAAAAAATGAATGTCGCGGTAAACTCAGTATCTCCTAGCGTACGGGTCGCCGCGACGAAGCTATTAACATTAGCCCGGTCACTACCGTAACTAGCTACAGTTAGCTTAGCACACACAAACAAATGTTATGTAAACCAGAAAAGTTAGCAACGTTGAAAGTAAACCAATACAATCCTGCAAAGCAACATGACTTTCCGGTCCATTTCAAAAGGACGAAGTGGTGTTTATTTACCTGGCTGAGGTTCTCCTTGGCATCAGCCAGGATTCCGTAGTTACGATAGAGGTCCTCAATTGTGACCGCCATCAGCGTGCGTCCGAGTGCCTGGTGCTCACAGATAAGGCTTCTCAAAAATCCACAGTAAAACCCGTCGCAGGTCGCTTTTGCTCCGCGTCGGACGACTGATGACAGACAACGACGTTATCTCGAGTTTTCTAATCGGGAACGGGAAGCTGAAATTTCGACAAGCCCGTGAATGAATACCCCGCCTGGTGCTTGCCTTCTTCGCGCTATGCTGTGGCGTGCTGGCTAATATGCTACGGAATAATGAGCAACGCGCATGCGCCGGTTTGGCCAATCGTGTTGCTTCAGAAGACGTATGCGCTGAATTGATGCGCAGTTAAACTACTCATGTCAAGAAGTGACGCAATCGCGCTGTCTGCAGACGTGATGCAAACGTAAACAGATCTGTAATAACACAGTTATCGGTACAATGCAACTCATTTCGCTGCATCCATTATATTTGTTTATTCTTCTATCCATACATGTTATTCTGCTTATACTTTTCAGGATCGCGGGGGAGCTGGAGCCTATCCCAGCTGTCATAGGGCGAGAGGCAGGGAACACCTTGGACAGGGCACAAGCCTGTCGTAGGGCTAACACAGAGAGACAGACAACCATTCACACTCATATTCACACATATGGGCAATTTAGAATCACCAGACGCGGGGAGAATATGCTAATTCCACACGGATGGTGGATCCAGAACCCAGGACCTTTTTGTTGTGAGGCAACAGTGCTCCACTGCTGCCAAATATTTGTTTATATTCTTATTTTTGCAGTGCTCCTATTGGCATATACTTACACATTTATGTCGTTTTTGTTTACTATTATTAGATTGTATAATGGGCTATACAAAAGCAAGAAACCATTGGTTTAAGGTTAAATGCCCTTCAGTTTGTAGCATGTATTTGTATATGCCCACAGCAAAATTACAGGTCATACAACACTTGCCAAAATTTGTAAAATAAAAAAGTAAAAAAAATTGAAAATCTGTTTGGAATATTCAATAGACCTTTGCCCAATAAATACACATACCAAGTTTAAAAAAAATTGACGAAGGAATAAGGGAGAAGTAGGGACTAAATGTATAGTATTTCTGAAAAATTTTTAATAAAAAAAAAAAAAAAAGTCAAAAATTTAAAATCCATATCCACCATTTTGTAGAGCCTTACCCAAAGAGTATTTGTGCCAGGTTTCAGAAGATTAAAAAAAAAAAATGACAGGAGTAGCACATTTAGCAAAAAGTTGCCAGACGCCAGATGGCTCTGTGTCTAATGATAAGAAAAGATGGATAACAACAGGAAGTCAGTGCAAATACTTTTATTGAACTAATTGATTGCAACAATTCTGTACAAGCAATTGGACTGGGAAGAAATGCAGTTTCATAAGAATCTGATTCCTGCTCCAAACTGGACCCCATCACATATCCTGTGAAGACAATAAAGGAAAATTTTAAATACAAGTGAAAAGATAATTAACTTATTTCTGTTGCACATTATTACAACTGCATCGCCATACAGAAAAATTCATCCCCTAATTTTTCTATAGTAATGTT
This sequence comes from Andinoacara biseriatus, assembly GCA_015108635.1. Classification (NCBI taxonomy): domain Eukaryota; kingdom Metazoa; phylum Chordata; class Actinopteri; order Cichliformes; family Cichlidae; genus Andinoacara; species Andinoacara biseriatus. The sequence continues at coordinate 19,770 of VUQJ01026434.1, forward strand.
TTGACATTGCTCCATATTTACCATACTGACACTGATATGTTCTTTGGTATCACATGCAAACAGATCTGCAACTTACAGTAAATGTGTTAAAGAAACCACCTTTACAGTTAGTCTGATTGTGATCAGTTAGTTTGCGTTGGTTTTTTCAGATTAAAAATTCATCAATTGCAGGATTTCTATTGGCCAGTTTACCATATATGGCCAATATTTATTGTTCTTATTTAATTTAAGCTTAGCTTAGCTTAGACTAGCCAATGTAATTAGCATTACCTGTCTCCACTCTGGACTCCCATGGGAATGCAGTAATTAAGCTCAAGCCTGGCAATATTCCCCAAACGCAGCACAATGCCCAGTCCATATGACCAACGTATACATTGAGCCAGTTTCTTCAAATGCGCTTGTGGCCCCTCACCTGAGCAAAAACATATATACAAACTCAACCAGACAGAAAACCTAAACATCTGCAAATGCCTGTATTTACAATTTGAGCAAATAAATGTTCTAACAACATAAACTCTCAATCCTGTGCCTGGTACAAGTAAGCTTAATTAAGAAAGGTTCAAAGTGACCCAAACCAATTTAGAGCCATTAATGACTCATAAAAATCAAGTTCTAATCGAGACCCAGAATAAAGATATAACAGGCGCTCACCATAATTGAGGTTACAAAGGTTTCCGGCATTGAGGAAGAAGTGGGTTCGGAAGAGGTCACCAAAACCTCCCATGCCTGGTCTGAAGGGTAGAGGGGTATAGAGGTGGAGGCCTCCAGCCCAGTAGGCTTCTCCTCCCAGGTAATCGCCTGCCATACCAGTAAAGTCAACACACAACCTTTTTAATTAATCATCAAACTTAATTCTGGTTACTAAACAGCTTATACAAGGTAATGTCTCACCTTCACTCTGTGGGCCCATACTGTACATACTGAATCCCCTGATACTGGTAGGACCCCCAAGATAAAACCTAGAATAAAGAACAAAACATACCAAACATACTTATGAGTTTTCATTGAATTCAAGTCAACTTATCAACTGCCTGATAAGTTTCCCCTTTTGAAGTTTTGAATGCGAACAATTACAACGGTTTATACATCTGTTGATGGACAGTAACAAAATTTATAATTACAGAACCTCTAGTAAAATCAAACCCCTGGTGTGGTTAATAATGGCAATGTGCTGGTGCCTTGGGTTTTTACCTGTCTGCTATATTTGTTGGCTTATCACCAATGGGTAGAAGCAAACCACCCCACAATGAGGCAGAAAGGACCTGAAAGAAAAGCTCAGTGTTTAGTAAAATTGAAGTATGCAAAAACAAGACACTGGTTGACAATTTTTATCATTACTTTATTATTGCAAATCAATAATCATTAACCTGATTGCTCACCATTTTGCTTTGGCTTAGTAAAACTATTTAACCAGCACAAGAGCTTTTAGGTAAGATTATCTGGCAACTGGCTGAAATGTAAACTGCAGAATCTCACCGAGTCCCAGAGGAGCGTTTTGTTGACCTGGATCTCAAAATCCTCCTTTAGGAAACTGGCATCTCCCCCAGTGTAACCAGCAAGTTCCTACACAACCATAAAACAAAAGGTCAACCTTGTGTACAATATTAGCCACAAACTTTTTATATAGCATTTGAACTAGCTCTAAATTATGGGTGAACAACAAACCTGATGAATCTTTAACAGACCACCTTTCCTGGGAAGGATGGAGGAGTTTCTGGTGTCAATGACCATGGCATGCTGCAAAACAAAATGACACCTTTCCCACAAACGCTAAAAAATATTTATGCTTTTTTTATATAGTGCCTTTTGGAAATGAAGTCTTTTCCACTATTCAACATAATAAATTATCCTGACACTAAATAATAGGTTTACTATTAATTATTTGGCAGAGAAACTCATGAAACTATAGGGGAATTTCAAAGCTCACAGTGAAATAGATAAATCTTCCTTGCAAAATAAAAGACACATACCGAGAGTGAGGACTTGAGAGAATGGCCGCTTTCCTCCCGTATTGCAAAGGAGGCAGTGCGAGCCAGACAGCCAAGCTCTCTCCACACTCCTTCCCACTTCAGGGTTTGTCTGGTCTTCCACACAGGGAACTGTGGGCAGTAAATCGGTAATAAAGCATAAGTTAATATGTTCTGTTTGTATAGAATTCATCCAATAGAGCCTACACTGTTTATAAACACAGAATGTATATGAAAGATGCCTCCTGTGAAACCAAGGAACAATGTCTTCCGAAACAATAAAGACAATCAATCACGAGAGGCAAGCCCTAAAGCAGTTACTGGTTCCCATGTTACTTCTAATGGGGACCATAATTTACAAACTGAAGGTCATGTTTAAAATAAATCTTGAAACATGCTACTGAGCCTATAAAATTATCAGGAAATTGTTTACTATGTGAATGACCATTTTCCCACCTCTACACTTGTTTTTGCAAGCAGAGGAGGTGCCCTTGCCATCTATGTTTATAACATAGCAACTTTCTTAGAATCAGCAATGATTGAGTAAAGGTATCTGAATGCTACTGAAACATAACTGATTACTAAATGTCAGTACAAATCCAACCTACAGGTGTGTTTAGGAACAAAACTGTAGCCAACTAACTTTATGTTCCTTAAAACCTTTTGATGCCTTTTGTTATTATTCTTAGAGCTCATTTTGTTATCCAAGTTAAAATATTACTACAATGTACAAATTCAATGCAAGAAAAACTAACAGTTTAAATAGGTTTTGTTAAACAAAACATTCAGAAGAAAAAAGCAAATGAAAAGTATTTACACTCAGTTCTGCAGATATGCCTCGATCTGTCTCCCTCAATGAACTCCATGGAAACTGACCTGTTACTTTGTATGCATTCAAAGTGATGCTGAAAATTATAAGAAAAGAGGAAAACATCAATATCCTCCTAGAATTTCTTTGCAATTACAAAACACACCCACTGACAGTTACGGCATAGAGTGCTCACACATTTACCTACTAAATCCTCAATGTCAACAACAAGGACAGTGAGGGTACTTATTTATAGCAAAAGAATAAGTATTCATGCAGACAGGACAGACAAACATTAAATAATGTAAAAAATTATCATTTCTAATAAATACAAAAAAACTGAATCTCCTTGACTGTAAAATTTTTATTTCTACTGTCTGACTTGTCTGTACATTGTTCTTGCAGTGACTCAACACCCTTTTACATGGTTGTAGCTGTGTGCGTGAACTGTACACATACTATATATCATGTTCATATCTTACTTGCGTTCAAAGTTTCCTGGTTGGGGTTTGAAGAAAGACAGGCCGTATGATGTCTCTTTGGTACCATAGGAGAACTGGAATGTCAGTTTTTCTGCCCGACCAAATACATTGGGTAACTTCAGGCCTAGTACCTGAAATGAAAGAATCAATCTGCTGATCCGTATTTCCTTAATATTTATAATATTCAAAATATATTTAAGCAAACAGATGCATAAAAATCCACAGAGATTTGGGCCAAAAAAAAAAATTACAACATTACATGGACTTTCAGAGAGTGGAAGATGACACTAACCATACTTCCTTCATTGTTTCCAACCATGGTGTTATAGCTGCCTGTCATACGTCTCAGCTCTGCAACCTCAAAAGTCACATCGAGGCCATTAGGAAGAGCATCCTCACCTAAAGAGAAAAGAAATCAAAATATCTAACTTGTATTTTTTGTATGAAACAATGACATCAATGCAGTACCAGTAAGAAAGAGTATGCAAATCATTTTTCTTACCTGGGTTTCTGCATTAACTACTCATATAAATTAATGTGGAGTGTCAGTGTGTGAGCAAACTTCAGAAGTGCAATGTATCTTTTTGTAAACCAGTACCTTGTGAGGTGTCAATAACAACTTCGACTTTTCTGAAGATCCCAAGACGCAGGAGCTTCTGTCGGGCTTCGTGGGACTTTTGCATAACCTGCTCAACAGATTGAACCATGTGTCACAACTACTCACAAGAATAAGCTGAACAGGTAATGATCAGTGCACATGTATCAACATGTACCCACATCAATCAAATTCTTCGCCTGGAAAACATCTGCAATTTCATAACTCAACAGGTCCTCCTTGGTTTTTCCAAGCCCATCTATATGTACTCGTTGAACCACAACCTAAAAAACAGGACAGATAGACAGCACGAGATGTGTAGTAAGAACACCCAAAAGAGAAAATAAATACATAACACTGATGCCATTTTCCAACTGTTAAATAATTTTAGGGCCATTAAATCTAATGTAGGCTTTTCAATGTGTCTTTAAGATTCCATTGTGTCAGTCATTTTATTTATAGCAATTATATAATTTCCATAAATTAGATAATTGATATTAAGTAGTACATGCCTATGAGAAAAAAAAAAAAACTTTTTTCTGAGGGTTAGCTAGCACATTGTAAACATAGTGCAAAGACAGCTATGGCAATTTGACGGTGCTAATCAGAGAACAGAATAAATCTTACATCTTTGTTTTCAAGAACTTCTTGCTTTGGCTCCTGCTCCATCGCCGAAGACTCAATGTCATCAGCTTGAACTCCTAACTCGGGCCCATGCATGGGCAGAGGGTCTAAACTCTGCAGAACAAAACAAAATAACTGAAACTATAATTAGCTCACAGAGTGCTTTACTAAACAAATAAAAAGGAATGTCAAATGATTTTCTTTTTAAAGGCTCAGGCTCAGGGCTCTATATACCACTGAAAACACTGAGGTCATATCTGTGGAAATATTTCTAAAATGTTTGGGGTTTTTTAAAGGGAGGTGTGATAATTTACTGGTTGAAAAAAATAATGCAACCATAATTTCCAATAGTTAAAAAAATGTTAAAAAAAGCTGAATACATGTTCTGTTGACCAAATTCCAAAGGTCTTTAGTTTACAGCATCAAAAAACACAAACAAGAAGGACATAATTTTTTAGAGAATATGGAAGAACTTTAGCTTGGAAAATTACAACAATTATTCAAACACTGACATAATTAAAACATTTTTAAGTTTTGTATGTTTTTAACACAACAATGGCAGAATAATAAAATGAAATCAAATAAAAACAAATACCACAGCCTATATTTGAATAAGTAAGAATTTGGTTAATGAGATGTCCATCTTATTACCAAATATATACTCTACCCAACGTATTACCATTAGCACATTACTGTATATTAGGAAAGGGGAACCTGTTGGATGGGGTAATGAGAGCAGCCCAAAATCAGAAAAATGAAGGGATAGAAAATTAGTGAAAGATAAAATAAGAGATTTTTTATTGAAATTTTCCATACAACCATTATTTTGACATGCTGAAGCCTGTAAGAAATATTTGCTGGAGAGTGACCATATCGCAACAAACTAATGGTGGGCAAAGAGCATTGTTGACACATCACTATATCTCAATTTAAAGTCTCAAGTCTCAATTTAAAATAAAGATTTGGTATCAATCATATAAAGGACAAATCTATAATGTACTTTGATGAAATATATCCAACTTTTTAATATCTATAAATGGAAGCTAGCCTTTTGCAAAGTAAAATCGATGAAAATGTGGGAAAGTGGCTGACAGTCTCAGATAAACTGGGACCCCTTTATTAATAAACACGTGCCCACAGCCCTGTACAAAATAAATAAATAGGAATAATAAGTGAGTACAAAAGTGTAAGCAATGCTGTTAAGTTCACTAAGCACGCGGACTGCTTTCAAACTGTGTGTTGAGTGCAGCAGACGAGACACTCAAAGCCACGTGTCTAAAATACACAATTAGAACAGCTTCTTTGCATTTTAAGGTGGTAAACAAAAATAAACAAACAAACAAAAAAGCCTGCATCCACCCAGTCTCTGGTGAGTGCAGACTGGATGCCTGAGCCCTGCTGTGTTGAGTGTGCACGGTAAGGCCTCTCATTGCAGTAGCCTCTCTGTCAGATAATAGGAAGGTCAAAGTCCTAGCGTGCACGTTTCGCGGAGTTTTGCTTACCCTGGCGTGGACGGTGCCCATGCTGAGTTCCGCAGGGCGCTGTCCCGGTAAAAAAAATGGCGAAAATTTGAGACGAAAAAGATAAACTAACTTAACCTACAAGTAACCGGAGAAAGGCGAGGGACCTCCGTATAAGGACGCGGCCATGTCACTTCCTGACCACGCCTTCTGCGCGCTCAACACAACAACGCTGTGGCTGAAAAAAAGGCAGTCACATTTAAATTCAAACACTGTTTTATACATTGATACACTGTTTTCACTAATGCTGTTTTCAGTGTGTTACTCGTGCTAGCAGCAGCAATAACGACTAAAAATATAATTTTAACCATGAACATATAGAGACAGAGATCATTTGAACAGGCGATATTGACTATAAGCAAAAGCAAAACATTAACACTCGGCTTTCTCTTTGATTTGCATTTATTGGAAGATACCAACATAAACTTAAACCATTCAAACTTTTAAACTAAACCATTCAAACCTGGACAAAAAGACATATTTCTATTTTTTTAACATAACAATGGCAGAAACTAGAATGATGTAGCACCTATCCAGTAGTGCTAGTTTTCTTTTTAAAAGAAATTCTGCTATAATGTACAAACACCATGTTATAAAAATAATGGCAGAAAACTTGAATCAAAATGGAATTGTTAATAAAACATCACACTTCACAGTTGTGCATATGTTGCTGAGTATCTCTCTAGGCCTTGTGTCCTGTAACAGAAAAATTAGACAAAAGTTAAACTCAAAGATGCCGAATATTAAAACTGTGGTAAATATTGTGTTTGTGACACTGTTAAGGCGCACATACGCTTCCGTTTTGAACGTCTTGAGGGATATTCTATCTTCATTAACACCATCAGGACATTCACTGATGTCTTTTATGCCCAGCATTGTCAAAGCTGTGATGATGAAAGGTTTTGCATTAGTATTACAATAACATTTCTATGGCTGCATAACATTTTCTGTATGAAGTTATAATCAGGTGAAATAAAAGAATCTATAGGGAGTGAATTAATGAAAAGGATAAATATATATTTTGTTTATTTTTGCCACATAATTTTGAGGCCTATGAAGAAAAACAGTAATGACATGCATTTCTTTTTGGAGTATTTATTTAAAATATTGTGAGTGTAAGCTATGGCTTTACAGTACACTGTTTACACTGCATGCACTGCAGCATGAAAATTTACATTTGCTTATTCCCTCCCTCCATCCAGCCGCCCTAATTTCTAAATTAGGGTTGGGGTAAGGCTGGAGTCTATCCCAGCTTCCATCAGGCGTGAGTCTGCCTGGACAAGATGCCAGCCTGTCGCAGGGCCAAATTGCTTGTGAAAGAAAGAAAGAAAGAAAGAAAGAAAGAAAGAAAGAAAGAAAGAAAACAGACACCAGACTCACCTTTCCATTTGAAAAAAATGGTTTCAGGTTAAAATTATAAAAAGACATTTGGGGTACACCCTGGAGAGGTCACCAATCTGTTGCAGGGCTAATACACAGAGACAGACGACCATTCATGCCTTGACTTAATTTAGGATGCTCAGTTAACCTAACCTTATGCATGTCTTTGGACTGTGGGAGGAAGCCAGAATAACTGGACCTACACAGAACATGGGGAGAACATGCAAACTCCACACAGAAAGGGCCCAGACTGGATCTGAACCCAGTACCTTCTGCCTGTGAGGCAACAGTGCTAACTACTCTGACACCAAATAATGTTTATAGTATTTTGTGTACTGTGAAACTGACATTTTTTGTCTCATACAGTTGCATACCTAGTATTTATGTACAGTCTCTCTTCCTGTTCCTGTAGTTCAGCACTCACCTTGCTTGTACTGGGCAAAACTGATGTATTTTTTATTATCAGGGTCCAGTATCCCAAAGATCGTCTCTAGGTTAGAGTCGTTGAACAAATTTGGCCCCTTCATGCCACTCTGTTGAGAGAGCTTTAGCTGCTCCAGTTGTTCAATGAGAAAATCTCTGGGTTTCTCTGGAAAAACACACAAATAACCAAATCAGAAACCCATAAATAAAAAGTGAAGTAAAATGTTAGTAATATGTTAGGGCAACATAAAACGGATACACTATATTGCCAAAAGTATTTGCTCATCTGTATTTATAAAGTGCTTTTTAAAACAAGTCTGACCAAAGTGCTGTAGAATAACACCAAATAAGACAAATACAGGCCAAAGGATAAAAAAAACAGAAAAACACAAGAAGTTAAATAATAATAAAAAAAAATATATAGTAAGTAAAAGTAGCCTAAAACCATAATCAAAAATAAAAATAAAATAACTAAATAAATCTCACATTGGATTGAAGGCCAAGGAGTAAAAGTGCATTTTTAAACAAAATTTAAAAACAGCAAGTGATGGAGCCTGCCTAATGTGCAGTGGTAAATCACTCCAAATTTTGGGGCTACAACCATGAAAGCTCTATCATCTCTAAGTTCGTGTTGCATCTTTGTAATAAATAAAAGCATCTGGTTGGCAGACCTAAGAGAATGGGACGGGACAAGGGTGCAGAAATTCAAACAAATAAAAAGAAGCACAACTGTTAAGAGATGGTCCTGCTATGTGCACTGGTGTGCAGTCATGTTGGTACAGGAAGGGGCCATTCCCAAACTTTTCCCACAAAGTTGGGAGCATGACGTTGTCCAAAATGTCTTCAGTAGGGAGACCTCTGGTTTATACTTAGCGTGGCTCGTAGCTGGTAACTAGCTTGCTCGTCTGGGTCAGCCCAGCAAAGAGGAGATGCAGCGAGTCGGAAGATTGCAGCGGCAGAACTTTATTTCTTTGCAGGAAGCAAGGACGGTGTACAGTTGAATACCGATATTTCAGTCATAACTGAGCCAACTAAATTCTTTTGGGGCTGCAGTATCTGGGAGTTTCTGGCATAACTTATTTTCACCGCCAACGAACACACTTTTTCCCCTGCATTCGTTCCCCCCAAATAGGTAATGTATTTAAGAGCGTCTTCATGTCTTTAAAAAAAAAAAAAAAAAAAAATAAAAACTAAATAAAAAAAAAAAAAAAAAAAAAAAAAAAATTAAAAAAAAAATCAAATCTCAAGGTACAAAAACGATCAGAAAGCCAGGTCAAGTCATCTCTAAACCACTTTAGTTTTAACAAAAACTTAACAGTAATAACATTAACCTATGTTTAATTTTACCAAATAAATATATGTTTATTAACCCTTTCCAAATTGTACCACACAGTCTCCCCCTCATTAGAAAAGTCAGACGGATGAAAACCTAATCCAGCACATGTAAGGTCTAACTAAAAAGATGTTGTAGTCTGTTCCTAGTCGTTCAAGTGCATATTATGAGTTTGCGATAGTTTTTTTTTCTTGTTATTGTCTTTTTGTTTTATTTTTTTGTTTTTAGTGCCACAGAATAGTATGCGCTCACCAGGTCTGTAAAAGAAGAGCATGCTGGTCAGATTGTCCATAAGCTGGACGATTTTGTGTTTCTCCAGATAAACAGCAGCGTCCTCCTCCCTTTGCGTCGCCATGTTTTTCACTGTTGTTTGAACCTGTTGCTATGATACGCGGACCTGCGCACGCACATATTTTTTTAATTGGGGTGGTAGCAAGAGCAATCTATAATTGATCTGATCTATAGTTTAAAATCTGGAAAACATTAAGTAACTAAAAATTTGAAATGGTTGGCATGGAGTACAATATTTACATCCATTTAGTAAAGTAGAAACAGAAAGTGAAACAAATACTTAATGTATGAGTAACTGTTTTTCAGTAAAGTACTAAGTTTGAATGTAACTAAGCTACATTCTGAGGAGTATCAGAGGAGGGGTAGGTGGGGGTAATAATATTTGATGGGAAGCCCTTTGCCCCCCACCCTCCTTTTGAAGCAGTAAAAAAATTGCAGGGTAAAGCCACATAAACATGTATAGAATTATCAATCCAATGTGATTAAAAATGTTTAATAGGTTGGCCCAAATTAAGGTTTTAAAAAGATTTTCTCCACTCAAAGTTATACTTCTATCACCATCCCACAGCAGAGGTACAAAGACAACCAGCAAAATGTTTTAGTTCTTAAGTATTTTGGACAGATAAAAATGACTTTCAAAATTGTGTTTGTGTCCCAATATTTTATAAAGTATTGTTAATTTTTTATTGAATGTTTAGATTTCAAAAAAAGGAAAATGTTTGTGAGCATCACTAATACTTTTCACAAAGTGCCATCAAAATAAAATTTTTTATGTTTTTTTGTTTTGTTTTTTAATTTAAAAACACTTTTTTTGGCTTGGTGGAAACCAACTTCTTCATGATTCTAGTACAGTTACACATTTTCATGAGAAAACATATGTTTTGCGCTTCTTTAACAAACACATTCAAAAATGAAGATATGCAATGACAACAGAAAAAAGATAGTCCAGATAAGATCCTTATCAAATGTCCAGAGTGTGGCATTTTATTCCTCTCTTCTTTGTCCCATTAGAAGAAAACATCACCATCATTTCTGTTTTAGAAAATATTTATGTGCAGGCATCCCAGAAATGACTGTTCCAAAGCACAGAGCAGCCTGTAGCTGTTGTCTGCTCCATTCAGTCTCTGTCACACAGAGGAAATACAATCCCACATCAGTTGACATCTTGTTCTGATTTAACTTTCTTTAAGGCTTCTTCTCTGATTTTGTAGCCCTGCAGCTCTGTTCGAAGCTCACCAGGCTTTGGTGGGACCTCTGGTATACTCTGAAAGAGAACAGCGAGCACTGTTTAACACAAACTGGCACACAAAAGCTTGTTGGTTGGATGGTGAATATCTTTGAAGAAACTGTTTTTTTTTTTTGTAAGAAATCTGGGTGTAAGTTAACCAGCTGCTCACAGACTTCTATCACAATTTCCATGCATAACAGGTCAACTCTAAACAAAGAATGTGACATAAACAGACTTTCACCTGAGAAACAGTGACAGCAGATGTGGTTATCTGGGTTGACAACACTAGTTGTAAAGATGCCATCTTTAGCTAGAGCAGCTCATAAAGCCAAAGCAGACTGAATGAGTGAATGTTTTTTTTGTAAACAACAGGCAGTAAACAAACTAATTTCAAGTGAAAATATGACACAAAGCATAATGGTTGATAGAGGTGACAGCAGTGCACCATCACTATAGCAGATGTAAACTTCAGCTACACAAAGACACATTCCACTGCACACAGTAGCACTACATCAGGGGTGTCAAAGTAATTTTGGTTTGTGGGCTGCATAAAAGCCGGACCACTAAAACTATTAGATTAAATTACTACCAAATTATTTCCCTTTATTTTCAAAATGTTTAAGCACATTTTGAAAAACTATTCACATTTAATAAACCATCCATTTATAAAACTTAAGATGAACAGCCTGAGATGTATTTAAAAACAAATGATCTTAGAGTTTTTTCACATTAAGCCAATCAGTACAAAGAAACACAGCAGGCTGAATTCAAAGAAAAAACATCAAGATGGCTCCTTGGGCTTAGCTGCCTTACTTCCATGTATTATAGTAGGCACTGATACTGGTGTTGAAAGTAAACTGACCCTAATTCAGACCCCAGGCCAATGTTTGACACCCCTGCGTTACATAGTATTGTACCTATGGCCAGTCATAGGTACTGTTGAAGAAAAAACTGTCTCCAGACCCTGGTTTCCTTTAGTTTGCTGTAGTGGTGTGTTTATTAAAAGTATACCAGTATACAGTGGGTTTACAGACCCAGAGCCATCTACAAGAGTGATATTTATGCAGGAGACTACAAGGGAGAGTGGGGTGGTGAC
>VUQJ01026437.1:36308-46965 GCA_015108635.1 Andinoacara biseriatus
TGGACCTTGCCAGTGAGGAGTCAGAGAGATTACCCTGCCTGCTCACCTTGCTGGACCTGGGTGCTGATGTGAATGCAAGGGATAAACATGGTGAATTTATGTTGGCTAACCTAACTGTAAAATTTCCATTCATTCCCTCATTCAGTCATTCTGAAAGGAAATTGCTTTGATCTTGTCTCAAAAGGGAAAACGCCTTTGCTCCATGCCTTGGCGAGCAGCGATGGAATCACTGTGCACAACACGGAGAACATCCAGCTTCTGCTTGAGAGAGGTACTGACTCTAAAAATGACTTCCAGGCAACACTTTGCCTTCTCATCTGCTTTTGGTCATTCAAATTCTTCCTCAAGCAGCATCACAGCTACAATGCTGCGTGCAGGCTTTTTGCCACCTGCATGTATTTTGAAGCATGGATATGATTTTTAACACAAAATTGAAAATTGACTAGAGCTAGTGGCTCCAGGTCCAGGCACGAAGTGACTAACTATTGAAGTTTTTTAAACCATAATAGATTTCATCTTATGTCTTTTTTGGTCTTGTCTGTTTCAGGTGTTTAGAAACACTTGAGTTTGTCCACTGAAATGCCGAACAGGGCAGTAATGGCAAATGAGTCTTGGAGATGTTAGTTTCTTATTTACCATCTAATTTTCTAAGATTTGACAAAATAAGTATTTAAGATTACGTTGTAAGGGTTTTTATTAGTTTTACAAATGATATAGATTCACTACAGATTGTATGGGGGGGGCTGCTGGAGCCAGCTGTCAGGGTGAGAAGCAGGGTTCAGCTTGGACAGGTTGCCAATTTCTCGCAGGGCTAAACATTATGGAAAAGTTAAAAAATAATTTTGGATGATGACTAATATCAGAAGGTATAAAAAAAGAATGCTTACTGTGAAACTGATTGAACTGGTGACTGCCTGCATTTTTTTAAAAATTCACCACACAGTTAGCCACAACAAAATAAGAAACATTTGAATAAGGTAATCATTGAAAAAGTAGAGCAAAGAAACTTTATCACAGTCCGCCTCAGCCTCCTTTTCCACAGACCCTCCACGCTGCTCCGTCAGTCTGCAGCACTTCACCCCGTCAGCTCTGGTCCTTAGCCAGCAGCCGCCTGCTTCTCCATGCGTCCATCATTCACGCTGACCCATTTTAATATGAAATATGAGATGATGAATTTTATTTTTACATATTACAATGTTAAAGGAGTCAAAAAGACCCTGACGTTCTGATACATGTATGCGGTAGGTTAAAATTATTTAGATTTTGCTCATTTAAGAGGTCAATCATTATGAAACAGTCACATGAGAAGGATACAAATTGGGCAGTTTGTTTTCTGGCTACAGAAGGTTAACATACGCTCTACTGTCATTTTGTAGACATTGGAAAGAGCAAAGTTTTATTTGAAAATAATGGGGGGGGTGTTGTTAACCCAGAGTTTGAGAAAACATCAAACTGTATTTGCACAGCAAAGAGAGGCTGTGCAAATACACACAGCAAAAGTCTGTCTAAATCTCTTGTGGGCCAATACTAAAACTGATCATAATAAAATCTTCTAACTAGTAAATACTCAGTTGTGTGTTAGAATTGCTCTAAGTGATGCTTCCTTCTCCAAAGGTGCTGACGTTCGTGCTGCAACTGTAGACGGTGAAACGGTTGAGTCCTCGTTGGTGTTTCTGGTGAAGGAGGCGCTGGAGGCTACTGTGGAGGATGCTGCTCAGATTGGTAACTTCTGCCTGAAAACCACACAGCTACTGCTGGCTCACGGCGTGGACCCCAGCTGCTGTCTGAATGAGGATGGTGAGCCCTCCCTGACACAGACGAGCCTGGAGTACTTTGACCTGCTCTTCCCCTTGGCTGTGCTCTTAATTCAGAGTGGTGCTTCTATGGTTTGCTCCAATCACAGTGACTCCTGTTGGTCAGGTTACTGCCTCCTTTTTCAGAGGCTCCAAACAGCCCTGCAGCAGTGCTCTGATCAAACTCAGGCCGCCGAGCTCCTGGAGCAGGCTGAGATGTTGCTCGACCTGGCAAAGATACACGCCCCCACGCTGCATCTCTCTTGCAGGCTGCAGCTCCCTATGCCTGGTCAAGACTCTCACCAGTATACTCAGGCTCTAGTAGACCTTCACAAGCGTATAGTAGAGCGTGAAGCAAGTCCCCCTGCTCTGCGATGCCTCTGTAGGGCATTCATAAGGAACCACCTGAAGCCCTGGCCAGTGGAAGACAGAATCAAAGCCTTACCACTACCAGACAGACTCAAAGACTTTCTTCTTCCCGAGCACACATACACCCCTAAGCCTGGATGGGACTGCTTCAAGCCACAGCAGAACCAGCGCTGATATTTTAAACTACTTCATAGATTTTGTGTTGCCTACAGTATGAAATGAAAGACTGAACATCTCGGCAACAATTTTTTGTAAAATATCTGATCATATGCCCGTCATTGACGCTAAATCTAGCATACCACGGAGGCCTTTGTTTAATTCCAAATTTGTGTTGCCTGTGCCAAATTTACAGACAAATTGTGTATAAGTTTACTTTAAGATACCAAGTTGTTACAGAATAGGCTTTGAGTTGTGACTAAGTTGTCACTGTCGCGGTGAAATTGCTGTAGAAGTGAAATATAGACTCCATAAAAACAATGCAGCACAAAATGAAAGCCACCAGATGGCAGTGTTGCTCCTGCATTTTTAAAGCTAGCTCAGATGTTGAAGATTTAGCTATTCACAGTGCAACCTATTGAAGTTGTTCCAGCACAGTAGGGTCCATCTATATTTTAGATCCTCAATGTGATGATGTATTGTAGAATTTGTGTAACTTCTTGGTTAATGTGAAGCTTTAACAATAAAAAAAAAAAAAAAAAATTTTTAAAGTGTTTCACCAACTGTGACCTGCTCGCCTTGTGTAGCAAGATTCTGTTTTCCATTTGTTTACATGTTAGTGCTTATAATTGCCCAGATAGCGGCAGTGCAGCGCTGAATGTGACTGACAGGCTGGCTGTAAATAACAGGATAATTGTTGCTACATGTTTACCTCATGGTTGCGCTCAAACCCCAGTCATCATTTGAGTGAATGCTTAAAATAAGGTACAGCAGGGAGAGTGCGCCCCTAGATGTCTGTGACATGATGTAGCTTTAGTGGCTGCTGAGGTAGAAACTTTTACCAAGCGTTTTTAATGATTCTGGTTAAATTGTGATGAATTGAGGGCCTAGAATGCCCTCTTTCATGCTCTCACATGTGCAAAACCCATTCTGTTGCTCCTAGCTTTGTTAACAGGCAAACGGTCTGTAAAGGAGCAAACGATGATGGTACAGGGAACCATTGGTTGCATATGTGTATGCATCCGTCTGTGTGTGTGTGAGTAGCAAACTAAATAGGACATTGTGTTATACAACTAACCCCTTCCTGACATTGCTGAAGCTGGAGTGGCTCCAAGGCTTGCAGGCGCTCCAGCTCCTCTTGGTTATCTAGGTCACAGCCTCTGAGGAGAAGAGCCGCAGCAGCAGCAGCAGCAGCCCTGCATGACACACGCTTCACTCTCCTGTCTGTCTGAATCTCCCTGCATACTCTTGACAAAACCTCAACACTGGCCCTCGTCAAATGAGGGAGAGTGGGAGGGGGTTGCAGGAGGCAGAGCAGTGGAGGGGAAAAAAAAAAAAGACATTAAAGATACAGAGACGCCATATGTGGAATGGTTGTGAGAGCGGTCATGGAGGACACATGGAAATGGCAATATTGGACTGAATTTATACTATACACTGGAAGCAGGAACATAATCCACCCCACCAAAAATGACGACAGTGGGGGGGGGGGCTTCTTCCACTGAGTCCAATCCTTTGCTTATAGAAGGTGATAGAATCAAGACTTTGGGGAGGAGGGGGGGCTAAGCCAGCATTCTCCATCCAGCATTTATTGGAAAACGGTGCGAGTGAAGCTCTGTACTGAAATTAGTTATTGATCTATTCTCTCCCTGAAGCCCCTGGGTCTTTCCCACCACACCTGCGCATTCTCTCATAGCCTTCTTTCACCATGGCTCATTATATCTTTCAACCTCTGGTTCAAGCTGCTGTGTGTTTTTACTTGTTTTTGTAGTTCCTTTATTCACTTCAGATCATTCTGTCTTAGAGAGAAGAGCTGCCAAAATTCTACAAAGTTTGATGTGGAAAACGATTTATGAGGGCAGACTGCTTTAGAGCTACATGTTTTGTAATCTACAAAGTGAAAATGAGTACTTCAAAACTAACTTACAGTAGGTTAAAAAAATAACGAAAAGTTAATCTTTTGTTCCGTGCTTGGTGTGTTGCCACATTTATTTAAATGTCATTACTTTTGCTGGTTTCTCTCATAGACCTAACCAGTCCCAAACACCAGTAATTTCATTTTTGACTGAAGAGCACAGAATCCTGAAATATCTGGTGCCAATAAAGAAAATGCCATAAAAGGAAATATGTCAAAAGATCTTCATGAAACCGATAAAATCAGTTTCTACAGCTAATTTTGATATAAATTCCCCAAAATTACATATTTGACATCTTTTCTCTGTCTATGGTCCCTGAGTCCCCAGCCTGCCCTTAACCTTTTCATTAACCAGTACGTCACCAGCTGACAAACATTCCGGTCTATCCAGGGCCTTTTCCTCTATGGAGCGCAGCCTGTGCAGATCTCCTCGTCTTTCACTAGACAATGTCTAGACATGGGATAATTGCAGACATCACTGAACACTCAGCTGCTGCCTGAAGCCTCATGGGAGTTGAGGTGGACTTTGGAGGGAAATGGCCAGCAGTCAGTGAAGGAGTGGTGGGAGATGGAGTTGGGGGAGATGGGGGGGGTCCCACACTGTGGACTCACACCCCTGCAGATTGTGTGTTTATGTGTTTCATGAGGATGCCTGCCCAGGCATCTACATATTGTGTATATTCAGTGGGTGCGAAGGCAAAGCGTGGATTCAAATGAGTGTTGGAGACAGAAAGAGAGCGCCGACATCGAAGCACAGCATTCATACCCACAGATGTGGTGACTTCATCAGAAAAAAATGCACCCCTTCTTTTCGCTCTGCTAAAGTGCACCGAAATTAATGGCTGTTAACACCAAAATCAATTTGGACACCAACACATTTTTGCAATTATACTGCCTTCCGGACTATGTATTTTATCAAGACTCTTGAATGTGCAGCTCTGACCTGGTGCTGGGATGATGTGTGCGTGTATTTGCGCACATACGTTATGGAGTCAGAGAGAGATGGTTGCAGGCCACAGGGTTCATACCGGGCAGGGACTGATCTCAATGGGGTTTGATTGGATGCAGGACAGCTGAATCCTCTTGGGGCAAGCCACCTTCTCGGTGCTCCAGGTGCTGGTTCCTGCTTTAGAGTGACACACACTGACGTCTGTATTCACCGTTATGAAGTTTGATGTACCCTTTATTTCAGAATGACTATAGATTTCTCTTTTCTTTGCATAGACACTATTCCAAAAATATGTTTGCTGTGTGCCAGTAGATTCATTTTTAAAGTCTTCCTGTATTCTTCACTCTCTTTAGAAAAAAAAAGTAGCTCAGACAAGTAGTTGCACCAATATTAACACAAAACTTGTTTTGTTCTTTGAGGGAGACTCATTTTGAAAGTGTCTCACACCAAAAACTTTCAGCTCCACAATCCCAACTCCTATTTTAGAAGTGCACCAGTCCGCCACCCTCTACATTTCTGCAACAACTGACGCCATTTCACAGAAATTCCAGACAACTGGCGCCTGAGCTCTGCCTCCAAGAAGGACATGATGAATAGGACACACCCTTGGTATTCTAGTGAATGGTACGATATATGGCACACTGCAGTGTTACAGCCTAGATTCACTGCAGCCTTCAGCTGCTACTTCTTTTCAGTGCCGTTTTCTGCCCCTGTGCGTTTCATGCTGCTCGCTTGTTTTTTCAGAAAAAGGCTTGAATCTGAGTGAAATGCACTGAGGCACCAGTAAGGCGAGCTCCAGCTCTTTCCAGCGCTTGGTTCCTGATCCACCTCTTTGTTGTGGTCTATGCATGCCTGCTCCAGTCACATGACTGCGTTTCTATGGCAACTCGGGTTTGAGTAATCATTTGCGTTACGACCTTTATTCCCTTGAGGAAAGGGGAGGGGGAGGTTAGACTGAGCCTGTAGAAAGAGGGAGCAAGAGGGAAGAGAAAAGAAAGGCAGAAGGGGAGCGGCAGAGAGGCACAGGGAAGGAAAATAGAGGGAAAATGTTGCCCTTACTTGCCTATATATTTTATATTGCATCTTACTGTTTACCAGCCTTTTCCTCAATGTTCAGCAGATGGAAAAACATGGCAAAAACTCCCCCCAAAACTGCCACTAAACACTGGGTTTGTGCGCTTCAGTTTCACCATAATAGCTTTTGTTTTGTGACTCACTGTGACTAGGGCAGAAAAGTGAGTTTGGTTGCAGAGAGGCAGGCATGCATGTTTCATAAGGGCCCACACACACACACGCGCACACACACACACACACCTCCCCTTCGTTTCTTCTCAGAGGAAAGGCAGTACTGTGCCACATGTGCAAGTCTCAGCAGAAACAGACTCTGTATGTTCCTGTTTCTTGCTCTCCCGGCTGCGTTGTCATGGTAACCGAGCTAGTTCACCTCATCTCTCTCTCTCTCTCTCTCTCTCTCTCCACTGTTGGGTGATTCAACCCATCAGTTGGGTTGTGTCATCTCCTAGATGGAGTTTCTGGCTCCCACTTCTCCTAGATGGAGTTGCTCGGTTTGTGTTTGTGTTCCAGTACGATTCTAGTTTGACAAAAAAAAGAATATTTGTGTGGGTATATATCTGTGTGGGTGGGGCCAGTGGGTGGATTTTGTGGGTGTCTTCTACCAGCAGTATTGGAGGTGGTGGTGCTGGTGGTGCTGGTGTGTGTGGGGGGGGGTTGATCCAGTATTGACAGGAGGTGGGCTCGACTGGAGGGGGTTGGTGATAGACACTATGGGGGTTGTGCGTTGCTGGTGGTGGAGGTGGTGCTGGCAGCTTCCAGGTGCCTGAGACTGGGTCTGAATATGAATGAGGGGCCCCTGGTTCTCCAGAGATGGCGGCTGGGGAGAGAGCTGCTAAAACCAGAGACCAGTGGAGCCTGGCTGCTAGTTGAGAGGCCCCCACAAGCTGCTGACAGGAGCTGGAGCTAGCCATCACGTTAATTAGCGTTTTTTACTCTTGCAGCAGCGAATAGGGGGAGTGGGTTAGGGAGGGATGTGGGGGTGGTATATGACTCATAGACACAGTATGGTTTATTCATGATGGAGGAAGGGGATTTGTGTGTGTGTGTGCGTGTGCATGTGTGTGTTGGCTTAGTAGATCACTGATTGGCACCAAGCCAAGATATTATTATGTCTTCAATACCAGGCATTCATTGTTATTTTCATTCAGCTTTTTCTATAATTTTACAACACTGGTCTGAAATGAAATTCTTTTATTTGAAACCAGATCTTTCTTCTGATACTTTGTGGCGCACAGGCAACAGGAAATTTTACACAACAAACACTTATTTCCGTGTCTACTGTTGCTGAGACTTTATTGATCGTTTTCTGTTGAGGCCTGTCTGAGAAGCATCGGGCTGATGAAATGGTTAGGGGTGCTTCTCTCATGGGTGACCTGACCTTGTCTCCTCCGCCTCAGCCCCCATCAGTGATCCTCAACCCCTTGAGGGATGTACATGATCAATAGATTGGTCTTTTACCCACACCAACTACCCGGGTCTCCCCCATCCAGCTCAGGCAACACAGAGGAGGAGAGCTGCTGCAACATACGAAACATTCGAGAAGAGTCTGTGAGCTTGCTTCCTACCAGAGAAGGCAATATGAAGCCTAGGTGTTTGTTTGTTTGTGTGTGCATATAAGAGGGTGTAACGGGAGGTTGCATTGCAGCTATGCTATTGTCTAATTGTCTCTTCTTATCATTAGTGACAACCATGACCTCTGTTATTGGCATATCTGCATTCTGCCTGCACTGCAGAGCCTCCACCACACTACTCGCAACGTTTTCTCTCCCAAGAGCGGCAGGGCCCATGCCTCATAAATACAAACACAATCTCTCCTACACCTCCTGACTGCAGGACAGGACTCCACACATATCTGCCCGTGGAGCGCAGCCCATTTGCATACATATTAAAGTGACGCCTCAGAAAAAAGGAAGAGAGAGAAAGAAGGGGGAAGAGGGAAGGAGGAGAGGGGAGGGAGAGAGCGGGTATATGCAAACAAGGCTTTCATCTAATATGCAAGAACCGGCATTGCTCTGGCATAAATCTGCATCTGAGCTCAGGCAATGCGAGCAGACCCCATTTGACAGTAAATGGGCTGGGGATGGCTGTCAGATTCACAGGGGAGCTGTGTGTTACCGTACAAAGAACAGGGGCGATTGATCAGTATGGCATGTCGCATATAGCAAGAACTACAAGGTTACAATTTTGCATGCAAAGTTAAACTTATAAATGGCATAGGGGGAGGGGGCTGGTGGATTAAAAAATATGGGATGTTTAATAAAATAGTTTAACATTTGGTGCAATTAAATAAATAAAAAAAAGACATAAAATATATTAATTACTAAAATGTAGACATTTGTTTAATCAGATTTTGTTATATTTAAACAGAGCATGGCTAGCTTCTTTTAATAATTTACAGTCTTTTTGCTAAGCTAAGCTAACCGTGCCAGTTTAAAAGCAATTTACCGATTGTACGGCTCTTCAGCAAGAAACAAAACACAAATATTCTGCTAATCATTGTCGTTGTGTGTCGCCACCCTCAGCTCTTCTGGCATCTATAAAATATGGTACATTGCATTTTGGAATTGCTGAAGTTATTGTCCATGGGTTGGTGCTGGACAGGATAAAAACTGAAGGGCACTGATTGGCTGAGACATTGTTCTCCAGTGTGAGAGCTGCTCTGTTGTGGTTGATCATTAAGTTTTAAACTGTAACCGAATAAACAGCCAGAAATATCTAAAGGCAGGCGGATGCAGACTAGGAAAGGAGGCTCATTTTCACTGCTCAGAAAGTAGGCACATCGAAGTCCAGCTCTTTCCCCGTGAGATCCTCCTCTACGTCGAAATGTAGACAGCTGTGTCCCTCCGTGTGACTTTCATTGTGATAAGAACTATGCTTTTAGAAAAAGAATTTCCCATTATTTTAATACAATATACCTATACAATTCTATTTTAAAAGGAAACAAAATCAGCTTTTCATGTAACCGACCTGACAGACTTGCTGGTGACTTTTTAAAGATTTTTGTGTGGCAAAAATATGAAGACAATATAAGATTCTTTGTAACTGCCAACTTTGTTGTTTGTAAATCATATACAGAAGTAGAGCTACAATATCAGATTACCAAAATAATAATTATCATCATCATCATTCCACATTTTTATCCTTTTCTTATTTCAGGAATTTTCAGAATTAGACATGCAGTTACTGGGTTTAGGTTAATTGGTGATTCTAAATTGCCTGTAGGTGTGAATGTGAGTGTGAATGGTTGTCTGTCTCTTTGTGTTAGTCCTGGCAACCTGTACAGGGTGTACCCTGCCTCTCGCCCCATGACAGCTGGGATAGGCTCCAGGTTCAGACTGTTTATTGAATTAAAAGAAAATTATTTTGGGTAGGTGCAGAAAGCATTTGTACTTTAAATCAGGGATGTAATACAACAATTTAAAACATTTGAAACATATTTGGACAAAAAAGCAATTAAAAAAAATATTAGTCACGTAACGTGGCCAGGTCCACAATTTTCCCAGTTAGCTGCCATATACCTTTCTTTAATACCCTGAGCATCATCAGTTCAGTGATAATCATTCACAATATTAAATACTATATTAATAATATTAATACAATATTAATACTTTGCAGTGCAATGTTCTGCTGGGAAGTCTCCCCCCTCCGTGTCTGCAGCATACCCTAACAGCATTAGCTTCTCCCAGCACATGTGCCCTGGAATATTGGAAAACATGCTCAGGAATGGCTCAAGGATCATGAAAAAACCTTAATACATCGACCCATTCTTCAAATCCACCAGATCTCAATCCCATAAGGAATTTACAACCAGCAGTATCCAAATAATCCACTGTCAGTGGATCCATGCCCACACAGAAGACAGGTGTTCACGGGAACCCTACTCAATAATATGCAGGTAGTATTAATCTGTCGGTTGCTTTAAAAAAACAAAGACTCTAAATCTTTACTTTCAGACACAGCCAGGCTTTTCTCTCATTTCTAGTGTTTGTACTAAATTGAGCTAAGCTAACCATCTGATGCGTATAGAAGCATACATATTTATCATTCAGACTTTAGAGTGGTAGAGATCTTAGATGTGAGTCATGGAAAGGACAAAACACTTGTACACTTTGTAAAATGTCAGACTATCCTGTTAAAAAGCAGCCCGTATTGCTGTGTGATCACATTAACTTGTACTGAAATATACTGTATTTATTGTCCCAGGGCAGGCGGATCATGTTTCTGACAGCACGCTTGCACAAGCAGAAATAGAGCACATGATGGCAGTGCTAAAGCAAAAAAAAAAAAAAAAAAAAAAAAAAAAAAAAATTGGAAAACAAAAAATTAAAAAAAAGGAAAATTTTTAAAAAAAAAAAAAAAAAAAAAAAAAAAAAGGAAAAAAGGGGAAAAAAAAAAAAAGGG
>VUQJ01026439.1:4047-19399 GCA_015108635.1 Andinoacara biseriatus
AACTACAGTAAAACTGCTCTGACAGTAATACTGCAGTAATAATAAGTATCTATGATAACATTTACTTCTTCTGTGTTTACTGCTTTTGACCTTTTGGATTTTATACAAACACTTCCTGTTTTTCTTTCAAATTAAAAGGACCAAAACGCTTCTAATTCTTAAGGCTTTTATTATGAAACATTTACATTATTAGCAGTTATCACAGAAATGTGGTTCAGACTCCTGCACCTCCCCGGTTTCTGTGTTTCTGAGGTATAATAGGATTCATGAAGGACTTATGTTCAAAATGGAGAATGGATTGATTATAATGTTGATGCAATAACGCAGAGTCATAAATGTGCAGCATTTACATGTTTTGCAAGCACGTTTCTGACTCTGCGTTATTGCATCAACATTATAATCAATCCAGTCATTTTTGGCCACGTCAAATATCTTCATAAAACTGTCATGATATATTTGCTGCTGCACTTCCCTTTTGGCCTGATGTGTCTGAAAAACACATTTTTAATGTCAGTGAGAGTTTTTAGCTGATAAATAATGAACGTCTAAAAGTCACTTTGCCAAAGAGTGACTGCAGCTTCTACCTGTGACAGGAGAGTTCGTTCTCCTGAGCTTCATCCACAAACAGGCATTATTTACAAAAGAACTGGCGTCTGGATTTTTGCAGGAAGTTCACTAGAAAAGCTTCAATTCTCTGCAGCTTCCAGAGTTTTTGTTATTGTGTCCTATAAAATGGTTGGTTTGAGTTAGTGCTGCATTTACCATCACAGCAGAGTGCACGAGAGACACGAACATCTAGAACACAGGTTTGTTCTTAGAGATTTTTTACATTCCTTACACATTATTGTAAAACTTTAATGAAATTTTAAAATGATATATATGCAGAGCCCCATCTAAAGACTGCATCACCTTCATAAGACCTGAGGTTTGCTTCAGGATGCCCCAAATATCTGATCTGTTGGAAAAAAAATCATCTTTGAGCAGAGAGTTTTTATTTATAAGTAGTGTCAGTGAGCAGGATGGACAGATTTAGTCCATCAGAGGGACAGCTCAGAGTCAGAGAGGCTCAGAGGGTTTGGTGCAGAGGACGGACCTCAGAGGAGGTTCATGGATGAAGGAGGACATGCAGAGGGTTGGAGGGACAGAGGAGGATGCTGGGATAGTGGGAGATGGAGGCAGATGATCTGCTGTGGCGCCCCCTAAAGGAGCAGCTGGATGAAGAAGATGTCTCTAATATATTTTTGTTTGTTTTAGCAGCGATACAGTATTCATACCAATTCTTCCAACTGGTCAGCTGTTTTTAAATCCAAACCACGATAAAATGCTTGTATTTATTAGATCTGCTGCTTTCCCAAATGTATTGCTCGTGTAATGACCTTTCCTTTGTCAGCAACAGGATGATTCCCAAAGAACAGGTTCAAGGTGAAGTGTTTTTATGCTTCATCTCAGCCGTGTTGTGGTTACCTTCATAAAACCTTTTTGTTTGGAAGTCAAATGATACATCCGCCATTAAACACACTTTTTTCACAGATTCTGAGCTGTCCTCGATGTTTTTATGCATCAACATACTAAAGTTTGAGTCTTGTACTGTTTATGTTTTTATTGATGCTCATAGTTTTCAGGTTGTTCCGACTGTCCTTATTTTTGACAGTTCAAATTAAATATTTCCATGTTTTCTTTCTGTAAAATGGATCTTTATTCTCAACGTGTTGATCATGAATACAGCTGAAAAGAAGAGTCTCATACCAACAGCAGTGTTCTTGCTACTTCATGACAAATAAATTAAGAATAATGTTTCAAATTGCAAAGAATTTACAGCTTTACACTTTGTAACATCAACCTGGTTTTTTAGCACATAGGTAACCCAGCAGATAAAGAAAGAAACCTCCCTTAGTTAAACTGCTATAGGCCTAGGCTGCTGGTGGTGGTGGTGGTGGTGGGGGTCCCATGATGCACTGCTTCTTTTCATTCACCTCTTTCACTCTGTTTATACCCCACTCTGCATTTAATCATTAGTTATTATTAATCTCTGGCTCTCTTGATGTGTTTTAAAGCTAGCTGACAATTTTCTCCAACTCAACGAGGACAAAAAACTAAATCCTGATTTGTGCCCCGGATAAATCTGTCCCTAATATAATGGCAGCCCCCGGTCCTCTTGCTAAATTTGTTAAGCCTTCTATTAGGAACCTTGGGGTAACCTTTGATTCTGCTTTTATGCTCGACACACGTGTTAAATCTTTGACGCACTCGTGTTTTTTCCACCTAAGGAATGTTGCTGAGCTCCATCGTATCTCATTCAGAAGTAGAGATGGTTATTCATGCATTGATATCCTCATGTTTGGACTATTGTAATGCATTGTTTACCTGTCTTAGCGAACATTCCCTGGAGCGCTTACAGGCTGTTAAGAATTCTGCTGCGAAGCTTCTGACTAAATCTTCTAAATATTCTCACATTGTGTGGGTGGCAGTAGTGCAGTGCTCACCTTGCAACCGGAGGGTCGCTGGTTTGAGTCCCTGTCTGAGCGCATGCTGTCATTGTGTCCCTGGGCAACACACTTAACCCACATTGCCTAAGTATGAATGTGGTCGGAGGGGCCACGGGCATGGCTTGGCAGCCAGGCTTCTGCCAGACTGCCCCAGGGCAGCTGTGGCTACATTAGTAGTTTACCACCACCAAGTGTGATTGAGGTGTGAATGAAATTGTAAAGCGCTTTAAATATCATGAAAAGCACTATATAAGTGTAAGGTATTATTATTATTATTACCCTGCTTCTGAACCAGTTACACTGGCTCCCCATGAAATTTAGAATACAGTTCAAGATCTTAGTCCTCACTTTTAGAGCTCTACATGAGCAAGCCCCAGTTTATATCAGTAAGCTCCTTCATTCATACACCCCTCCTAGATCACTGTGATCATATGAACAGGGACTACTGGCTGTACAGTCTACAAGACTGAACACAAAAGGAGACAGAGCTTTTGCCTCAGTGGTTCCTCATCTTTGGAATGCTCTACCTGCCCATCTCCGAGCAGCGGAGTCATTATGTGTTTTAAAGGGCTTTTAAAAACTCATCTTTTAAGATTAGCCTTTATTTAATTGTTTTTATCATTCTATGTCCTGTTGTGAAGTACTTTATGACACCTGTCTTGAGAGGAGCTATAAATAAAGTTTTACTTAATTACTTAATTATTCATTATGGCCAGATTTATAAACTGAAAATTGAACCACCAGAGTAACAATATATTCTTTGCCAAGAATAACTGCGGCCAAGTATATTTTACTCCAAGTACATGCGCCAATTTGTTTTTAAACATAGTGATCTATCAAAGAGTGGATATCCCCAGTTAAAGTCATTTTTTTTTAGGAGTTTAAAAACATTTAATGACTTCCAGCTTTGTATCTTCCTCCTGTTGCAGGTGTGTGTGTGCTGCTGCTGTCTGCACTGACTGTTTCTGCAGGTGAGTTGATGGAAACATTCAGGTAGACTCCAACAAGAACACAAACATATTCACTCTGTCTGTGTGTCCTCCAGTCTCTCTGTCTGTCAGTCCAAACCTTCAGCAGTTCTTCAGAGGAGCTTCTTCAGTGTCTCTGAGTTGTGTTGATGATGGACAGACAGTTGATGGATCTACAGTGAAGAGCACCAGGGAAAACCAGACTGGAGAGTGTGGGGCAGCTGCAGAGTCTGGAAGAGTTGTTGGTTCCTCCTGTGTTCTGGACTTAAAAACAATGATGATTGCAGTTTACTGGTGTGACACCGGTTCTGGACAGAAGAGCAATAACGTCTCCATCAGTAGTTCAGGTACAAAAAGTGATCCTAAATGTCTCCCTGTAAAGTTATTTTAGACAGGTACTGCTGCTCTAAATTTTCAAGAATTACCTGACATATGAGAAATCAAATCATTGATCATCAGGCATAAAACATTAATAGCTCTCAGTGCTGTATTGTATTGCTTACAGTTCCTATTGCAGTGCCCAATGGTGGTTTTTGTTGTTGGTATTTTCTGGATGGAATTATCAATATCATATTAATCTAATAGACTCAAACGTGTTCATGTAAATGGGGAATCTTCTTCCACGAGGAGTTCCACAAGGTTCTGTGCTAGGACATATTTATATCCATTTGCACTACACATGCTTCCCTTATTATCCCTTATTGCATAAATTTTCACTGCAGAAGATACCAAGCTTTTTTATCTATGACCCTAGATGACGCAGATCAATTAGTTAAACTGCAGGAATGTCTTAAAGACATTCTTCCTCTCCTGTCCACTTTCTCCATCTCTGAGTGAACTTAATTCTCTATTTTCCCTCCCTGGAAATACATTAGCTCTTCTTTTAGCTAGCAGACACACTGTGTGACAAACTTCACACACTTTGTGTGTTTACTGATATTTGTTGAGCATTTAGAAATGTTGCATTTAAAATGACCTTCCACACGTTACTCCCTTTCTGCTCGCTCCTCTTTGGTAGCTAGCTAAGATGGTGGAAGTACGAGCACAACTTAAGGATATCTACTCTCGGTCCGGTGTGCCCCACTGTAACCAATAATTATAGCGCTATTTATATATATATATATATATATATATATATATATATGACATGGTCACGTCTGGCTCCAAAAATCAAGACAATTATGGCCCAAAATGCCATATAGTGTTCAATATATGGAACCCAAACCCAGTGGGTCAGACTACAGTGAATACATCTATCTTTTAGACAGCCTTTGATGATGAACACTGATGAATTCAGCCCTGAGAGTGGGAGCCTGTCTGAAGCTCAGTCATTCCTGTAGTGTGTAAAAGGATAACGGCGAAAAACATCCTGACCTGATTTGTTGTCTAGAGTTCATGTGTGAAACAGCTTTTGACTGGGCTGTTGGTCTCTCTCTCTCTCTCTCTCTCTCTCTCTGTGACTTGTTTTTGTCTCTTTTATACAGAAAAAGGTGTGATCCTGGAGATCCCTGCCCTTCCTGTGATGACAGGAAGTGATGTCACACTGCGTTGCAGACAGATCAATGGTGAATCAATGGCAGCTTATTTCTTCATGAATGGACGTCTTCTTGGATCTGGATATGAGGAGCACATCATCTCCAATGTGCAGCAGGTGGATGAGGGTCTCTACTGGTGTGCTACTGATCTGACTGGATCATCTCCTCAGAGCTTCCTGAGGGTCAGAGGTCAGAATATTGTTGTTGGCATGTGTTTCTGGGGGCTGAGTAAGTGCAGTGCCAAATTTGGACTGAGAAATTTGAGATTAAACCTTCATAAGTGACAAACTGAATGAACTGGCTTAATAAACCAGCTTCCTCATCTCTCCTTCAGGTCCTCATAACACCTCTGTCAGATCTATTGTTCCTACTCCCAATATGGAGACCATTCGCTTCACCTCCACTCTTCCCCCTCCTCCTCCCACCAACTCTTCCTCACCTCTGCCTCCTCCTCCTCCTGTTTTTTCATGTGTGTCTGCGTTCAGACTTGTCTTCCACCTGCTGGTCTTCTGTCCGTACCTCATCACGACCGGTCTGCTGCTGTCCATCTGCTTGGACAGGATCTCAGCCACGAGCTCAGGTAGATACAAAGTTACTTCATATATTCTTTTTTGCGTGTCTTGTATTTTGTTTTAATTCTTTTGTCTCATTGTTCTTGATTAGTTTCAGCTGCTCTTGTGTTTTCAGGTGTTTCCACTCCCCAAGAGTGTCTTTTCACAGACTCTGCTGTTTGACAGCGCTGTCATGAAACACACTGATTAACTCGTTGTCATGAAACAAGACAATCAAGGACACTGAGATAATAGAAGCTGAACAGACAAACGTGCTCATTCCTGAACTGAAAGTTATCTCAGCAGGTTAATAACCAGCTTTGTGTGACTGCATATCCTGATGCCCAGTGTTAGCATAAGTGAATCCAGATAACATAAAGATACCCATGGTGCAACGCTCTCATGTGTTAACTCTGTCCACAGTAAACAGACCTGCTGTCTCCATGGAGATAACCTGGCAGTGTGAACAGAATGATGACGTCGTTGATGTCACCACTGAGCACGACTTCTCTGAGTACTCTGAGTGAAGCAGTTTGCATGTTTAAGTGACGTCTGCACTGATCTGAAATCTGTCGCAGTTCTCAAACTCGTGAAATATTATCAGACATGAGCAGCGATAGGCGTCCACCACACAGGTGGTCCTTTCTCAGAACACCAAAACGTTTCCTCCCATTCCTGACAGGCACTTCCTGTGAGCCCCCTGAGGGTTATTGTTCATATACTTTATTAGGAGTTTTTAATTACAAACATAAAGATTTTTTCCCCATCCCAAGTGCATATTAATAGAACCAACATAGCACATGTGTATAAAACAATAGAATAAAACAGACCATATTAAACATGTTAAAATAAAACAAAGTCAAAATAAACATTTTTAAACAATGAAAATTAAATAAAATCAAACAATCCTACTCTATATGAAACCAAAATAGAGAATTCAAAGCTAAAATAAGACTTAAGATGATAAGAAAAGCTTTAATAACCATAAAAATGAACTAATGGGCATTTCAGTCACATGTTTCAGATGATTAATGCAGCTCATCTCTGCTGTGAGGCTGATTGTGAATTGTGTATCATTTAATAACAGTGGGAGGGCAGCCAATCAGATTTAGCCTGGTACACCTGCAGTGATGAGTGAATTAGCCCGTTTTGATTAATGCACAGATATCGGCTCAACATGTTAACCTTTAACCTTTTTTAACTTCACAGTTTTTAACCGTTATTGCCTGTAAAAAAAGGGGGGGAAATATCAGCAAATATGTAACATGTTTTTTAAACAAACAAAAATGCAGTGTTTATACAATGCTACCTTGAGATACGAGTGCCCCAACTAACACGTTTTTTGAGATATCAGCGGTCATTTGGTCGAATTTTTGCTTTATGTTGTGAGCAAATATTTGAGTTACGACTGAGCAAAAATACACCACCCGGGCATTCCATTCATTTTTTTCCTCTCGCCAGAGGCGTGGTGGCCATCAGGAGGTTTGGAAGGTTTCCCGAACGGCCGGTCGTTTCCAGGCCGAACCGGCCGGTGATCAGATATTTTTATCCAATTAAGCGCAGGAGGGCTCACGCTGCAGCTCTCGCGTCCCTTCGAAACCAAGCTCATGGGCTGAATTTCAACGCCAGCCCACCCCTGCCTCTCCCTGTGCACTCGTTTTTGTCGGAATGTTGTGTTTCCACATTTATTTTGGAACATTTCCTTTTTTTAAAAACACAGATCCATAGGCAGCAAATGCCAAGATCGCTGCTGAAAAGGATGACGACCACGGATTCAAAGCATAAAAGCATTTAAGTTTAGCGAGCTCCACTTTTGCTAACATCTGTCTGCCTTTCACTTAAAACCAGTTTATTTCTTTACATTCTCTTTTGCTACACTGCATTCAGTATTATTTTTATACATTTATAAAGTTCTCTACATTTTTTGTTATTAAGTAAAAAAAGTGGTAGTTTTGGGGGTGGGTGGGAACGGATTAATGACGTTTCAATTAATTTCTATGAGAAATTTGGATTTGACATACGAACATTTTAAGTTACGAGCGAGTTCACAGAACGAATTAAAGTCGTATCTCAAGGCTTTATATGTATAAGATTGGCAAATACAGAGTCATTCAGACGTGTTCTGCAGAGATCAGAGATACCAGCTCTACAGGCCTGAGGGAAACTATGGTGAACTGCTCCTTTAACCTAAAGACAACATGTAGAAGTCACTCATCTGATTCACAGAGAGGTGGCTCAGTGTGAAGACATCAGCTGTTGCTAAACTGAGCAGAGCTGCAGGCGACTGTGAAACCACCAGTTAAAATAAGCTGAGCATCACCACCCACATCTTCTTTAGAACGCAACAACCAAGAAGTTTAATGGATTTCTTTTAAAGAAAACAATAAGCATTAAAATAAAAACTGACAGCGAACATGTGATACAAACTGAGACAAAAGTCACCTGACTGCAGTAAATGCCCCTCGGTAGACTTCACAGGTCGCTCACCCACCTGCTGTGGGAACGTTCAGGTTTGCTTTATGCTTTCCAGAAATCCGACTGAAGGCTCACATATAAACTATCTGTACACTTGTATTTAAAATAATTCTGAGCAGCTGATCTGTATTTTGTGTGTGTGTTTGAGCAGAATCCTGAACTGAGATCAGTAAATAAAACCTTTCCTTTAATCCACTTCTCTGCTCAGAGTCTCTGTTTCACATTCAGTCAGTGTGCACTTTTTCTTTGCTTCACCATCGGTGCTCCTGTAACCTGTAAGCATGGCTCATGATGAGGTGAGCGGGGTCATCCTGTTCCCAAAGATGGAAAGAACAATCAGTCAGATGATGATTTAAACCTGCAGGATGTGTGATGATGTCAGAAGAGTTAAATATTCGCTTAAAATGAGCCAGCTCTGAACATTTCACTCCAACTTTACAACAGATGGCAAACAAAGAGAAAGAGGGAGGAAGAGGACTTTACACAGAGGCTGAAGGTCCATCAGGGACGGATGTTCTCCTCTTCCTGAAGCCCTGAAGTTGGTCCGTGAAGCTCGCACCATGTCTTTCTGCAGAGGAGATGAAGAAAAGTGACTCTTAAAAACATCTGCAAACTCAGGCCAGATTAATCAGAAAAACTGGACTCTGGACTCTAACATAAATCAGTGAAAACTATGGGAATATATTCCTTATTTCAAGACAGCACAAAATGACACCATAATGGATAAACAACGAGCAGCGTTCCTCCACTGAAGGAGCAGCAGGTGGAGCAAGGTGCTAACAGTGAGACCAGCTTATTACTCATTTATCCAACATTCACTGCTTCAGAATGACCTCTGTGATGCATTTACTGACCTCTGAAATGCATTTACTGACCTCTGTGATGCATTTACTGACCTCTGACAGTTAGTGTCACTGCCTTCTGTCTCAGAATGTCTTCACCCTTGGAGACTGTGCACATGTAGAAACCACTGTGCGTATGCTGAGGGTCTTTCAGGGTCACACTGAGGTCTCCGGTTCTCAGTGGATCTTCACTCATCTCAGTGCGACCTTTGTAATTCTGGCCCTGTTCTGCCAGCTGGTTTTGGCCGTTCTGATACATGTGGACTATGTCTTTGGTATCAACACGTCTCCACTCAACTGTGACATCCTCGGGCAGGTCAGCCGTGGTTTTAAAGAGGAGTACGACAGACTTTTTCCCCTTTGTTACTTCCACCATCTCCACCTGGTAAACTAAAAAAATACAACATGAGCTGTGTAGACAGACAAGTTATGGATTTACTGACCTCAGATATGTTTACTGACCTCTGACACTGAGCATCACTACTTTCTGTCTTACGATGTCTCCATCTTTATTGTAGATGGTGCAGGTGTAGACACCACTGTCAGCACGTCGGGGTTTTCTCAGGGTCACACTGAGGTCTCCAGTTCTCAGTGACTCTTTACTCATCTCAGTGCGACCTCGGTAATTCTGGCCCTGTTTTTCTAGCTGGTTTTGGACGTCCTGATATGTGTGGACCACGTCTTTGGAATCAGCACGTCTCCACTCCACCGAGACATCGTCGGGAAAGTCCGCAGTGGTTTTAAAGGGCAGCAGGACGGTCTTATCTCCTTGTGTTACTTTCACCATCTCCACCTGATAAACTGATAAAATATAACATGAGCCGTATAGACTGATACAATTCATGCATTTACTGCCCTCTGACACGTTTACTGACCTGTGACACTGAGTATCACTACTTTATGTCTCACGATGTGTCCATCCTTGTTATAAGCAGTACAGGTGTAGACGCCACTGTCAGTAATGCGAGGGTAATGCAGTTTCAGACTGAGGTCTCCAGTTCTCAGTGGCTCTTCATTCATCTCAGTGCGGCCTTGATAATTCTGGTCCTGTTCATGTGGCGTATTTTGGCTCTTTGAATATACGTGGACCTTCATGTGTTGAAAGTCAGAGCGTTTCCACTCCACTGTGACGTCCTCAAGCAGGTCAGCGGTGGTTATAAATGGCAGCAGCACATGTTTCTCTCCCTGTGTCACCTCTAACATTTGGAACTGGTATACTAAGAAGAAACAGAATACATTAGGTATATAGACAGGCAGAAAATATGTGCTGTGCTTAATAAATTGTAAATTCAGTTTTATTTTTATAATGTTAAGTCCCAACAAATATCTCAGAGCAGGTAAAGACCCTGCAATATCAGAGTGAGATCCACAACACTCAGAAGTCCAGGAAGAGGCAGCTATCCTCCACGCATGCTATCCAACCACATAGGACTCCTCTGCTGAGCCTGTATCTCTCCAACGCCAGATCCATGGTCAATAAAATGGACAATTTAGAGTCACATGCTCTGTGTGGATTACAGCTCAGCGTTCAACACAATCATCCTGGACATTCTCATCACCAAACTGCACACCCTGGGCCTCCCCCCTCTCCTATGCTCCTGGTTAAAGGACTTCTTAACCAACCGGCCCCAGACTGGGAGACTTGGCCCCCATCTCTCCTCCCCCCCGCACACTGAATACTGGTTAATTGGTAGCTAATTGGAAATCAAAAAATAAACTGAGTATTACTCAATATAGAAATGTACAACAATATCACATTACTTTGGTTAAAATGTCTGCTTCTTCAAAAAAAACAATTGCTTGGATTTTATTGTCTCTGGTTCCCACTGATCAGCTCAGTTACTTAGTGGGGGTAGTTGGCTGTGGTCTCAGCTCTCGGCGTGCCTTGTAGGTAGGGATGGGAATCAAGAACATGTTCTTGTAGAGAACTGGTTCCCAGTAATTCAATTCCTTGGAATCTTTAGTCTGCTTGCCTATTGATTCCACCTATCGGTTCTACTCAGAGTCTCTCCAGAGATTCCACTGTTCCTGTTTGGATGCTGAAAGTGGTATGTCCCAGTCATACTGTTCTAATGAAATAAAACGTATTCCCCACCAGGTGGATGATAGACAATAACAAATAAAAAAGGTTCATTAGTTTGAATTTCCCAATTAGGGTGGACAACACTAAGAGTCAGGTTTTCAAAAGAATTAAAACTCTGTCTGGGTCTTTGATTAATTACTGGAATGGAAGATTGCTGCTACTCCTCCTCCTCGACCTGTGCTTTGAGCATTCTGACAGTTAGTGTGACTTGGGGGGTGTTGATTCATTTAAACTTACAAAGGTTTCTGTAAGGCAGAATAAATTAATATGCTGATCAATTATTAAATCATTTACTAACAGGGACACAAAGTAATACGTTTACTGACCTTTAACTTTGAGCACGACCACTTTCATTTTCAGGATTTCTCCTTCATTGTTGCAGACAGTACAGGTGTAGATGCCACTGTCAGTGATGCGGGGCTGTTTCAGTTTCAGACTGAGGTCTCCAGTTGTCAGTATCTCTTCCTTCATCTCTGTGCGACCTCTATATACCTGGTCCTGTTCATCTACAAGGTGCTGGTTACTCTGAAAC
The DNA here is from genome assembly GCA_015108635.1 of Andinoacara biseriatus. Taxonomy (NCBI): domain Eukaryota; kingdom Metazoa; phylum Chordata; class Actinopteri; order Cichliformes; family Cichlidae; genus Andinoacara; species Andinoacara biseriatus. Next base: position 15,520 of record VUQJ01026439.1, read on the forward strand.
CTGAAGACTTTCGTGTGCTTTAAGTCTGAGCTTTTCCACTCCACTGTAACATCCTGAAGAAGGTCAACTTTGGTTTTAAAGGGCAACAGGACAGACTCTTCCCACTCTGACACCTCCACCATTTCCATCTGGCTCTCTGAGAGGAGAAAAAAGAAAATGAGGTGTAGAGAGAGATGTTAGTGAGTGTGATCCTTCATCATCTACTCTGCTGTGGAAAGAGGAACCCATAGCACTGCATGAGCCGAGTTACAGCAAACAGACCCAAAGCCCAGGAAGGACACCAGCCAGCACAATCAGGACACGTAGGCACAACTCCAGCGGCACAAGACAACAAAACCCATTGGAACTCCCACCCAAGCCCCCCACATCCACCACTCCCCAACAGAGCAAAGGGCACCAACCCCGCCCTAGAAAGCCAGGTGCAGGTGCAGAGCACTGGGCCCGCAGGGTGGACCACGAACCTGGATTCAGACTGTGAACAAAGAGATGTTACACAAACCTCTGACAGTGAGTGACACTACTTTCCGAAGCAGGATATTTCCATTTTTGCTTCTGATGGTGCAGGTGTAGACTCCATTGTCAGTGAGGCGAAGGTCCTTTAGCTTCAGACTGAGGTCTTTATTTCTCAGTGGCTCTTCATTCATTTCTGTGCGGCCCTGGTAAACCTGGTCCTGTTCTGGCTGTCTTTGGCTGCTCTGATACACGTGTACCAGCATGCATTTGGGTTCAGTGAGTTTCCACTCCACCGTGACATCGTCAGGAAAATCTTCTGTTGTTTTAAAGGGCAGCAGGACAGCCTTATCTCCCTGTGAGGCATCCACCATCAACTCCTGGCAGTCTGAGAGGAGAACAGAGCAGAACATTTGGTGTAGAGACAGACAGCAGACACATTTCAGTCAACAGATGAAGCACGTAAAGGAGGGAAGGAAAAGAAGAATGACAACTGATGCTCTGAGATCTTTAAAAGATCATCATCTGTAGTGGTGTAAATTAGCATAATAGAACAATCACAAAAAAGCAACAACTGAAATACAGAGTACTTTTGCTGATTTACTAACAATGTGAACACAGGTAAGAGCTCGTGTTAACATTAGCCAACCTCTCTTGACAGATGATCCACTAATAATTTTGTGAATAGACTGGGGTTCCCTTTGATAAATATAAAATTTGCTTTTATTTAGTAGATGAGTACCTAAAATGTGCTGATGAAGAACTAATGCTTTCATTATATTTTGTAAAGTTGTATATAATTGTATTGTATTCTATATAATGGACTCTGTTCTGTCTTAAGTTTATTCCACACATCAATGATGTTGAGGTCCAGGCTCTGAGAAGTCCAGGCCATGAGTGACGGCGTTCCATTGTGGAGTTTTTTTGTTTTGTTTTTAATCATATATGCGTTTAATGCAAATTTGATTTCATCATCATTCTTCAGACCTGTTGCCACTGATATTTAGTCCAGTTCTACTATAATCTGAGATACCCCAGCCTTTACTCCCTGCCTCCCTTCCTTAAAGATATACTCAGTCATTTTTATTTCAGTTTATTTGTTAGAAAAAAATATTATACTCATAAATATACACTGATTAGAAAAATGAATAACAGCATGCACTGGTTTGTGGAAGCCACCATGTTGCCCTGACATCTTGAATACAGTGGGCAAGATGGACATCACCATTTAGCCCAATCACATTTTATATATCTGTGGGTAGAGACTGGCCACCAAAGAGGAGAATGCATAAAGGAAGAAGGCATCATAACTGGCATGAAGATAAACTAACACCCTCTTCCTCCTGACCTCCTGAACTGAGGTTTCTTCCTGTTAAAAGGGAGTTTTTCCTTCCCACTGTCACCAAATGCTTGATCACAGGGGGTCGTTTTGCCTGTTGGGTTTTCTCTGCATCATTGTAGGGTCTTTGCCTACAACATACAATGCATTAAGGCAACTGTTTGTTGTGTTTTTGTGCTATATAAATAAAATTGGAATGAACTGAAATGATGGGTGGCTCATGACTTTTGCACAGTATTTTCTGTTTCCATCAACTGGGAACCGCTGAGTTCATTTCTCTCTGTCTCTCTCACATATGCAGCTCTGCTGTTCTGCTCTTCTTCATTGAACACAAGTTTTAGTTTTGTGAAAAAGATGAATGATGAAACGTGTTCATCATCAGCTGATAAAGTACAGTAGGTTATTAAAGTGTGTTAGTGCTGCTAACAGTAAGACACTCCTCATACCTGCTGGGTGCTTCATCCATTTATATCTATAAAACACGGAGAACCCCACAGCTGGCAGGAGCACCAGGAGAAGCAGGATAACAGAGAGAACCCAGGGCCAGCTTGCAGAACGTTCTGTGGAGAACAGAAACATGAGCATCATCCAAACACGATGACTTCACAGCAGGAAGAGGTCGGGTCTGATATCTGTCCCTCATTCACTTCTGTGTCCTGAACATCTGCACCATAAAACCACTTCAGACCCCACTCAGGTCTCTCTTTATTTAAAGTGATGGATCTCCGTGAGCTGCGAGACAACAGCAAATAAACACATATACTGAGTTTGGACTGCAGCTGGTGTCAGAAATGAATCTGTGCTCTGCAGCAGCTTCATGTCAGACCTGAGTGGCTTTAATGTGTGAGATATAAGAGATTATTGTGAAAACGAAAATGAAATCTGTCTCCGCTGGACTCTCAGTGTGAATCATAAACTGCCAGAGTGCGCCCCCTGCTGGGGACATGCTTTATTTTGACACTGACGCAGACTGTGTGTCACTGTGCTGTCTCATATCAAAGTGTGTAAAAGTTATAACTTTATCGAGAGCTTGAACAGCTGCTCTGTGGTCTGCCGTGTTCCTCTCTTGTTTTAGTCCTTCAATCAGCAAAGTGACCTTTGACCCAACTGCTGCTTCTCCTGACCCACCCAATCCACATGTCAGTGACCCTGCTGGGCTCATGAGAAACAGAGAAGTCTGCACACCAGAACACTCCTGGAAAAGATTTCAATCCAAACAGACCTTTAACAACATCATGTTTGTGGCCAACACACCCTTCTTCAGACTTAATGAGGTCATGCAATGCACATGTTTATATATCCACACACTCTTAAGGTGGCAATGTGGCAAAAATGGCCCCAGCTTTGCCTCCTGTTAAACCTTTCCTGTCCTTTATTTCCTGCTGGAAAAGGTACATTGATGATATTTTTTTCATATGGTCAGGTTCTCAAGCACAACTTACTGAGTTCTTGAAATTTATCAACAGTAATGATTGCAATATTAAACTCACCATGGAGTATGATGCTAACACTATGCATTTATTAGACAAACTTTTATAGGCGCGCCAATCGACTCAACACCAATTTATTCCACAAAAGCAGGGACTGTCATTCCATCCTCCCGATCTGGCAAGAGCTTTTACCCTCACAATTTAATTGCATCCACATTTGCAGTTCTAATGAGAATTTCCAACTGCGATCAGACATTTCAGAACAATTTAAGGCGACACAATACAAACAGAAACCACACATAGAATATCAGAACATCACTCAAACATCTGTAACTGTCATGCATCGGCTGTGTGGCAGGCAGGAATGAGGACCTCAATGTAGGACACTGGGCACGGACGTGAACATAAATAAGTTTTATTGCTGGAAGACGGAACAGGAACAAAAAGCAGGAGTCGGGCACAGGAGCACAGCGGGAGGAAAATACTGAAGACGACGTGATAAGGGCAAAACACAGACAGGTCACGTAAATACACACACTGAGGAATTAGGGAACAGGCAACAGGTGGGGGCAAGGCTGAACAGAATTAACCAGACGAGACAAGGGGAAGCAAAACTGAACATGACAGACAGGGACCAAAAGACTATCAAAATAAAACAGGA
>VUQJ01026440.1:0-18870 GCA_015108635.1 Andinoacara biseriatus
AAAGACATAAAAACTTGAACTATATCTTAAAGGTTTTTGTTAAATTGGACTCCTAGTAAGTAAATACCATATTTTCTGTTACATGGTTTGTTGCAGTCTGAACAAAGCCTAATACCCTACATGTGACAGTCCACTGTAGTGTGAACATGCACAATAACGTTTCTGAATAGCTACTAAAATACACAACAAAGCGCCTTCACAATGAAGAGCTCCGAATGTGTTCTGTTTCTCAGAAATGAAACTGCTCATTTGGATGAGTGTATTCAGTTCACTGTTATCACACAACGAACTGAATACACTCATCCATCCTGTTCACTGCTGATATACTTTAGTTTCCAATGAAAAACAACAGTCAAATGAACACTAAGACTTATCTCATTCCATTAAACATGACTCACCCTGCAAACAACTTCTTTACGTGGTTAAATTCAAAGTCAGTTGTCATATTTTTCAGTATTTTGTCTCCTCCCTTTAAAGAATTATTGATTAGAACCACAGCTTGCTTTACTTGCAAAGTAAGCAGGCACAAAGCTCCGGTAGAAACTGGGTAAGATTAGAGGCATAGATTTGGTGCATTTAAGAAGAACAGAGGGGAAAGCAATGCCTCAGTCTTGGGAAGGCTGCTGAAGTGAAGCTAGGGGCTGTCTCTGTCTCTGACCATGAAGATTAGACAAGTAAACCTTTTTCCTACCCTTGAAGCAGTAGTAACAATGTGCTTGGACCGGATTTTTATCAACACTGTGTAAAATTATATTTACAACACGGAGGTGTCCACTGAAGGCCATTTCAACAAACCTCAGTTAATGTCAGGTCCCACACAACTTTTAGGCTTTCTGCTTTCAAATGTGAGGTGCAAGTAGACTGCAACTGGAATAAGAATTTCCTAAAGAATAAGCATGCAAAGCTCCTTCTGGCACTGTTGAGAGGATTCATAAAAGGACATAAAAGCAAAGAAAAAAAAAGGCAAATAAACACACTGCACTGCCTATCATGGAACCAGCTGATGTGACCTACAACACAAAGATATATTCTAAGTGATATGTGTGTGTCCTGTGATTGAACTTTTCTTCCTATTTTTGATGTGCCATATTGAATTTGATTTTCTAATTCACTGCAGGTAAACACACTTTGTGGCTAGGTATTATCAGCGCACTTCATCTTAATTTAATTTTTGTTTGTAGGAAAAATAGATGACAGATATGTGATGCGTTTGAGTCTACGGATGTTAGCGAGCATCAATAACAGCACATGCAGTATATTTGTACAGTCTGCCACACCCTCAGTAATAACCTAAAAAAAAAAAAAATGACATCAGAGGAGCTGGATTGTCCCCAAGTGATTAATTATTGCAAAATTAAGTTGTCCTACCACAGGAAATTAAATAACATCGAGAAAGTAAAGTCACATTGAATTGAAAGGCCATTCAGTCCAACAAAGGCTAGGGCAGGACAATAACTTAATACCATCATTAATCATGTCCCCATAAAAAAATTTATGATAAAATTCTTATTCGGTTAAGAGCATTTGTCAGTCACTCAGATTAGTCATATACAGACCAGACAGCCCCATTGGTCCGTCCATCAGTCATTCAGCAGGGATAAGAGTGATCCAGCTTTCCATTTAGCAGCCAAATACAGCTTTTGGACTCGTGGTGTTCTGTCTGACTGCTGCTGACCTGCTTCTGTCTATCAACCCCAGACACCCCTCCCAGACCCCCCACCCCATCAAAAACAAACTGACCTCTCAGGTTACAGCTCTCTGACTGTTGCATTCATCAAGGAACAGGTGAATGCTAACAAGACCGACTCTCTCTCTCGCTCTCTCTCTCTCTCTCTCTCTCTCTCTCTCTCTCTCTCTCTCTCTCTCTCTTCTTCATCAGCCATATGAGGCTATTACAAATCGGAAACCGAGCATACACATTCAGTTCCTTTAACTAAGATTAATTACCAGAACGGTGCCTCTGACTGTAGCCTCGCTGACTCTGCATTAACGTAAAACTCCACAAAACAAAAAACTAGAATCATTAAGCAATACTGACATTTGGTTATTTGGAAAAGAAACAAAAAACAAAAGGCAGTGTGTTCTCGACTGTACTTTTCTAAGATGAAGCACAACGAAAACTTTACCAAACAACAAATTCACATTATTTAAAATCTTCTGAAGATTTTTCAAAATCTGTTACATATAAGTTCAACCTTGAAATAGATTTATATTCATACAGTATTTTTTTCAGTTATTAAGTTGTATCTTTATCACGATTTTTGTTTTGTTTTTCTGTCAATTAAGAGAGAGCAGAAAACAAACAAAACTTCTCAAACACAAAATTTCTCTTGCTAGAGAGTCTAACGAGGACATCTAGGATGGCGATGGTGAAGACTTACTTTGAAACAATGTTGTGGTAACGTCTGTGATGTTGGTTCAACTTTCATTTTAGAACAATTTTTCAACCATGACTGGATGTCAAGAAAAGACGATCATTCACTCTTGAGATGTTTGCTGATGTCCAAAACTCAGCTCTCAGTCCAAACTGTCAGCTGAACGTCCCTCTCAAAGTTAGACTTCCTGCTCGGAAATTGGCAGCCACACCGATCCCAAATTTGGAATCCAAGATGGCAGAGTCAACCATAAATAATAGAACTGCTACTATTGTGCATTTATGACTCATTAAATAAGCCATACATACAGTAGAGCACAGGCTCTATCTGTGAGCATGTGCAGCAGTGGGTTTGAGTGCAGAAAAACAGGCACTGCGTTATAGTCCAGGTATTGCTTGTAATGGCTGAACGGCTCTACTTCGCTGCAGAGCAAAACATCCCACTACTGCTCCTGCTGGAACACAGTCAACTTGGGTGTGAACTCACTCCCAGCTCTGATTTCCGAGGTAAAAGGAATTTGGCATTAACTGCTAATGATGTCTGAAACTAAGAAGAACAAACCAAATGCACAGCAGGACACTGGAGACGTGAAGATGATACAGGAACCAGGGCATGACGAGAGCGTGGCCTGACAAAGACTGAGGAGGAAAATTCAGATTCAAGCACATGCACCAGAGAGATAATAAGGCACAATATCAAGGGTGGGAAACATTCATGAAATATTCAAAACAAATGACACACACAATACAAAGGAAGATAAAAGTAAGGATCATAAGAAAAAACAGAGCACAACACTACCCCTACCCAAAATCATATATGAATAGCGGCAGTTCTGCATATGAATCCCTATAGAGGCCCTACATTTCCACGTGTGCAACAAGGTTATTATAGTTTACTAAAATCCTTAGTTTACTAAGGATTTTTTGACAAACCATTAGGACTGCCCTTCCAAAAAAACTGGGCATAAAAAAATGTAATTAAATTATAAATATTCAAGACTAGTTATATAAGGAGAATACCCCATCAAATATTTTTCCTCAGCTTTGTTCTGTTTTAGAAACCAAATCCTACAACATCCCCATTTTTTGGATCGAACACATCGTAATGGGTTGTGTGCCAATCAGCCCACCAGTATGAAGCTACAGAAAACAAAAGCTTAGATCGAATCATTTGGCTGGGGGAGGCTTAATTAAGTTGTAAACTGTCTCAGTGAGTCACCATACCAGCTCTGGCCACGAATAAAATCCACTGGCAACGTACCGCGAGCCATGATTCTAGTGGTGGAGGTATTAGTACAGCTTAAAAATCTGAATGACTGAATTCAGACAATGCCAAACAGAAAAGCCATTAAGGTAAATACCTATTCTTTTTTTTTTTTCAAAATACAAACATGACATATGTTTGCTTTCCACAACAGTGTACCTTTGAATCCTGCTGCAGACATATTTACTTTGGGTTTCATTTCAGCTGTCATACCAGCTACTGCATAAGACCCAGAGCACAGTATCCTGTGTACTTTCCTAAAACCCAGCACACCCATGACAACTTCATTTAATTTATGTCATTTGAGTTATGTCACCTACCTGGCAGAGAGGGTGATGTAAACAAATGAAACCCCAACCAATCATTGGGCTTTATGCATTGCATTGTGAGCATTATAGACATATTCTAAACCTGTACTTTGGTAATACAGCTTTCAGAGAAGTGTGACATAGACAAATGACTCATAAAAGTGACATTTTTGAGTTATTGTCATACTTTAAATGAGTAAAAAACAACAGGTATTTGAAGTAGAAAGAAATGTTATTAAAGTCTTATGTGATTCCAACCAGTGTCCAACAAATTCAGCCTTAAGTCTCGTTAGAAATCCTTAAACGTCTTCACAGGTGACTTTTGCAGCTGTTGGTGTCATAATGGTGTCAAGACACAAAAAGAGACTGCATAAATTTGACCTGCACCGGGGATGCGCCAGCAAAAGTCTGCTGTCCCCAAAAACATTAGGCAAAAACTACTGTTCGACAGTCAAAGATAGTGGACATGTTTGATGCACATAAAATAAAAGCTTCTCACAAAAGGAACCTCACATCAGCTGCCGAGCACAATGGCGGAAATGTTGTGTTTGCTTTGCCCTCTAAGGGACTGGGCAACTTGCATCATTATCAATTCTGAATCATATCAAAGAATTGCTGATAGACATTTGTCTGAAAGATCCATCCATCCATTTTATGCCACTTATCTGGGTCGAAGGAATGGCTCAGATGCAAATGTGTTCAATGTTTCAAACCCTAAGAAAGTTTTAAACTGAATAAATGTACTAGTAAGTGTAGTCAAAACAATTCCCAAGCTAATATCAGTGACCCTACAGAACACCTGCAAGAAGTTGTTTCTGCTAAATTTAGCAATACTTTAGCAAATTTTTACCTGAAGAGCAAATATGAGGCCATGTGCACACTTACACTATATGGACAAACGTATTGGGCAACCTACACATTGCACCTACAGGAGCTGCTCAAACACAGAAACTCATGCCACGAAGTTCCCGGCACACCGTTTATTTTGCTGATGCGAATGTCAAAGGATGTTTGGAACTCTGCAGTTATTGAGTCAGGTGAGCGTTGGTGAAATTTATGCACTACGTGCATCAGCCACTCTGCCAACTATTGTAACTTTACGTCTTCTGCCACTTCATGGCTGAATTGCTGTGGTTCTTGAACACTTTTCACTTTGCAATAACACCACTTACAGAGGACTGTGGAATATCAAGGAGGGAAGACATTTCATGAACTGACTTGTCTCGTTTTATACGCCTGTGGCAATGGGATGAAAAGACTTGAATTCAAAGACTAAGAGGTGTGCCCAATACTTTTGTCAATATAATGTACTTTTGTCACAGAAGATTACTACATCCATGGAAATGTTTGTTCATTATTTGTAGGAACTATTTTGAAGACGAGGCATTTATTGGTCGAAATATGTATCAACTTCCACACCAGTTTATACTTTGTACATGCCTGTTTATCTTTGTTTACCCCATAAACTGTATATTAATTCTGTGGTTTGTTGCCACAGTTGATTTTTCCACTTGGCCAGCTTCTGTTTATTGTTACTTTAATTTGACAGCTACAGACTCTGACATCGCCCCTGTTTCGCCTCATGGTAATAAAGCAATAAAGCTCCGTTCAGCTGAGTAAAGCTGACAAACAGATAGATGGAAAACAATGAGATGGACTGATAGATAAAGAGATGGAGGGTCAAGAAGACCTGACCCAGAAGCAACGGGCAGGTGTGGCACTGGATCGAGTAAACAACAATGCAAAATCACACATTCACACATCTGTCAGAATCACTCCACTTCTTTACTTCAAAAACACCTCCATATCTGGGAGCAGTGGGAGAAGCCCTGCTCCCTGTAAATGCTCAATAGCATTTAGATCTGATTATGTTACAATGATGTCAAGTTTGGGCCAACACATGCCAAAATAGTGAAGGAAAGCAGTGGAGAGGGAATATTTTTGGCTCCAGTAGTACTTTGGAGTGATCTGAAAGTAGAGATTTTACATAACTCACTCATCCAGCAGCAGGTTTGACACTCGCTGAATATGTTCAATAATAACCTGGAAAGAAAACCTCAGTGTCTATCATGGTCTTGACTAACTTTAGACGGAGGTTTGAGGGATCTGAGAGTTGTTTTTGTTTTTTTCAACAGCAGTAGGTGAGCTGTTTGTTCTCTATATAGCTACAGGATGTTCTCAGACTCAAAGCACCTTATGTTTTTTTTTTTAAACTGAAGTTAGGGGTTCAATACCAGCATCACCATGAGCCAATAAAATAATTTCCTCTGCAAATTACTAGAGTTCGACATTATATTGATAACTTTTAAGCATTAATTGGGTTTACAGCAACCTAAAAACACACACACACACACACAAAAAGTTCCAAATGCATTTGTCTGTCAGCCTACTGCAGCTAAGATAGACTGAGCTTGCGTAATGTATTGTTTTGAAATAGTGTGTGTGAGATCATTTTGGCGTGTGCTGTTTTGGGAGCTTCTGCTGTTTTGGGGCAGAACAGAGACAAAAGGTGATAACATGTCAGTGTTGTGTTTCAGTGGCCCTAAGAGGCCATAATACTCATACTAATAATAGCAATGTACCTAGAATAATCCAGTAGCTGGCTGGTTTCCTGATATTAGCATTGTATTAAACACGTGTAAAATCGTGTTTATTTTCCTTGATACGTGGAATTTGGAAGCAATAAAAAGTGCACGGGTCTCAGCTGCAGCGCACTGTAAATAAACTGCTTTCCCTCCTCTGTGTGTCTTTTATCAACAGTGACTGAGCAAAAGGCAAACAGTTATTATTGCAGTGAGATGAAGATGCTCCTGGGCCTGTGCAGTTCTCCTCACTGCTCTGCTTTGAGCCTGGTCTGTCAATCACTTGTCAAATCGCATGTGGGATTCTCAGACATCTGCAGGTCAGATTTCTGTTGAAAGTGGTGGAGTGACTGTGTGATTAAAAAAAAAAAACATGAAATCTTTCAGGCCTAAATCTTTTAATGGCTTGATAATTATCTAAGTAAATTTTGATTAAGGACCTGTAAAAGCATGCTAATTAGGCCTATGCTGCAATTTTATTCAGTAGTCATTAAAGGCTATTTAAGATTTTTTTTTTTTAACTCTTATTGCAGTGTCTGAGACGCTGGCTGTTCTATCTAAACAAAGGAAAGGAGTGCAGCCAAATATATCCAACCATAGTCTTCAAATACTATAAGCAGTTGTACCTTATATATATTTCTAACATAATTTGAGTCCAACTGTGAGATATTGTTAATTCACCAAATTTCTTATTTATGAAGTGATATGCTTGATGTATAGAAGTATAGGACATCAAAAGTACATCTAAAATCCTCCCAGATCTTTAATTCAGTGTCACCAACCACAAAACCTTAAGTGTTACTTAATAATTAACCTAGAAAACACTGTAGACTATTAATCACTATGTAGCATTTTGATTAACTGCTATTCATGTTCAGTTCATTAAAAATGTCTCCAATACAGGGAATAGAAATAAATGCCAAATGGCACAAACAGATCAAGTCTTAAGGTCTAATACTGCCTAATTAATTAGTTAATAATATACGTTTGGATTAACTCAAAATTTGCAAGAAAACAAGTCCGCTGTTATATTAGCTCTCTCTCTTTTTTTTCTTTTTTTTCTGGCAAATAATGCACTAAATTAATCTCACGCATCATTTAAAGTGATCTGATGTTCTTGTAGTAAAGTGTTTCGTTAGTGTCCATACTGCGTAAATGCAGCTGTGCGCGGGCACACAGCGAGTGACCTACCTGTCAGGTGCTCTGCTCTCCAGGGAGAACTAAAGCTGCGGACTCCTGCGACTCCAGACCCTCCCACCGGGTGTCCGGTAGTCCCGACCTATTCACCTGTCGGGAGGAGGCGGCTGGAAACCAGTAAGTGGTGCTGGGAGCAGTGGACCGGGAGAGAAGAAACAGTAACGCATCCACCACCGGAGGGGAGGAAAACTCCATGTTCACATCCAGAACATCCCGACTAAAGTGCTGTCCGCCGGTCAGTGAAAGTCCGTGTTACGTAAATTAAAGAGGCTAGATGTGATAATGTTGTTTAAGGACGAGCAGCCACCGGGGAAAGTGGAAAGCTTATGGATATGAGGATATGTTTTCCAGTCAGTTGTGGTCTGTTCTTTAAGGACGTTTCGGTCAGTGCGCTGACGGCGCCTCTCTCTCTCTCTCTCTCTCTCTCTCTTTCTCTCTTTGCTTCTTCACTCCCTCTTAAAAATTCAGGCCGACTTTATTTATTGGTTGTAGTGTTTTGACGCATTGTGCATGGTTATAGTAGCTTATGATCTGTAACTACATTTTCCTTGCGCGATCTGCTGGAATATGGACAATACTGGAATCTAGATTTCTACATTAAAAAAATGGACTGTCATTGTCCAGTTGATGTACATTTTTTAGGAGGACTATCCCTTTGTTTTGCCACCTTTTCACCATCAGCTTTTTGTCATGTTTGCTTTGTTGAGGGTCAAAGGAGAGTATCTGTGCAGAGGGTTGCACATTATTAAGACCTACAGACCTGCAGGCTATAAAGATGAAAGTACTAGACATATGCCAAATATTATTTGCCATACTAGTTCATTTCATCTTTAAGTGTTCCTCTGTCTCCATTTTTATGTCTACTGGGCCATACACCGGTGTGTGTGTGTCTTTAAAATAGAAACAAAGGGCATTAGGAGGGCAGGAGAGAATTACTGAGATCATTTTCAGGCAGCTAGGCTATAGCTGCAGGACCTATGTCAACTGAGTTTCTCTTGTTTTTAAATTCAGTGTCAAAGTGTGATGCACATGGCAAACTCATGTCATGACACTGGTAAAACTGTGCACCCAACCATTTTCTGTGCATGTTTGCCCCCTGAATTCTGGCATTATTTCCATGCACAAAGAGTCTGTGCGTGACAGGCTGATGATGCAGAAAAGCAACTCAGCATCTTCTCACCAACAGCGCTGGTGTTCCCATCCAACAGTCATAAATGCAGTTTAACCTCATTCGAGGGCACAGAAAGCTGGCGACTAACAGAGACTCAGTGGGGTTTCAGTAAGTTTTACATGCACTCACACACATGCACACTAATGCCCACTCACAACTGACACAGGCTGTGGTACTGAGACTACTGCACCACAGCATCTACAGCAGATAAAATCACATACATAAACACTATGAGAGGAGGACCCAGCCTAAAGATTACAGGACAGCTAGGACTTAAACTGGTTCAAATCCTTAAATTGCCTTCGCTATGAGCAGTTTAGTCTTTAATGGTTTCAGATTGCTGTTGACTTTGTCATCTTTTCTTATCACTGTCACCATGTCATTCAGCATAAGGAAATAATGCGTAATCCAATGACCCCACATTATGTGTTAATTAAGACAATGTGTACATGTTAGTCTGTCCATTCACACTTAATGACCTTTCATATTTATCGGTTTATGCATTTGTACACTGTGGATATCATATATTTTAACTCTTAACCCATTAGAAAGTCAAGCCTTTAATCTTGTTAACATGTCAGTATTGTCTTTCATGTGCTAGAAGACATGTGAGACGTATGCAGTTTATGCCGTGACTCAGCATAGCACGTTGGCACTGCAGTGTACAAATGACAGGCTCAAAAGCACAGTTTCAGTTGGGAGTCGTGAACATGGTAACACCAGCAACACATAATTAGCTGGCTGATATTATAGCAGTCAAAAGCAAAGGCACATGTTGTTATCTTGTTGTTTGAAGTCAGTTTACGATCTCGTGGCTGTTGCATTTTTGCTGCCACTTGCAGTGGTACTTGCTTCTCTCCTCTGCTCTCTGTTTGTGTGTTTCATGATTCCAGAGCAAAGCAGAGGAGAAATGTGAAGATAACATTATTGCAAGTGCAGTAAGCACTTTCCAGCAAGAGTTTATCATCTTTAATACTTTGTTTGTGCTCAGATTTTTGTTTCGTTTCAACAGCTGGCTTGTGTGCGCTTTTCATTGTATTCCAGGTAGAGTTGATAATTTGATGTGTTCCACAACTTTTTATTTTCCCTCTCTCTCTCTTGCCAGCAACCTGTCTGTGTCCAAGACTGTTAAGGACTAATTAAGCACTGGGTTTTCCTCAGACATGGCCTGGCACCATGTATCCCTTCTGCTAGAGAGAGAACTTGTGAGTGTAGCCGGACTTGGTCACAGATGGAGAGGAGGAATAGGGGGCAGGCTGCAGGTGAGTGGTGGAATTGCATATTCATTGATCTGCCCCAAGAGTTTAACCATTTTAAAGCATAATGGGATTATTTTTATACATTCAGTCTAAATATGTATATATTTTTTAGGAGTGTAAAAAATGCAAAGATGGGAATTTTAAGTTAGAAAAAAAGAGGTATCGTTTGGCTTAACTAAGTAAGTAAGTAATTGCAAACAGACATGGCTAATGAAAAAACTAATGAAATATTTTGACAGGCAGATAACATTTTTTTTAAACTCATTACGAGTTGCCTTTCAGCAAGCGAGAAAATAAATGCAAGCAAAATGTATTCCATTAATAACTTCAATGATATTTATAATTTTAGAAGAAATGCATCAATTTTTTTTTATTTCATATTCTTCATTCTTGAAAGTGAAGAATTAGTGTGAATGACCTGCTTCACAACACAGATGTGGCAGGTTTCTAAGGTGAAATGCAGGATTACACGTCTTCCTGTGGTTGTCAGGGGAATGACTGCTTAACTAAGCAGAACAAAGCATAATGTACTGAGTCACTGATGTGAAACCAGTCAAACAAGGCACACAGAAATTTTCACATCATCAGCACATCATTTTATGGACCAAATTTCAAGATTTTGGCATTTTTATTGCAATAATAATAAGGCCTTTTTTCTTTTCTTTTTTTTTTTTTACAGTAGTCAGTGTAGCCCACCTGCCACTTCCTGTGCGTCATTACAAAATATAGTGGAAATTATTCCAAACCAGATGATTTTAAAGCAGTTGCAGGGAAAACACCACTGCGAGAGTTTACATATTTTCAGCTATGAAGTCACCATCCATTTGAAAACACACCTCAACTTGTGTTATTTACCAGCTGTTCGTTAGAGGTTCACTCATTTGTGATACCACTGTGCCCTCTACTGTTAGAGAGACCTGTTCTCCAGCAGTCTCTGTACACTCATCAGATCAGGCAGCGCAGGATAGTGAGATTAGATTTAATTAAAATCGCCTGCAGCCAGTCTCCCACTGAACTTGAGATCTCCATTCAGTAAAGTGGGTTGTTTTCAATATCCAAATTACGCAGCCCATTGATCATTCCTGCTAACTCAGGCAAATTCAATATCCTCCCCACAGATTGCAAACAACTGGGGCAGATGGAATGGAAACACTACAGAATTGGGCTCTTTAAGTGCTTCAAAAAAACAATTTAGTTAGCAGTTTGACTCAGGACAAAATCAGGGGAAAATGCAGTGGAGGTTGCTGTGAATGCGGCAGCAATCCAAGCAGCTCGAATGCCCACTCGACACAGCTGTGACGGAACCAGGCCTGGAGGCACGTGAGTTATAAGCCACTAAATCACCCTTACATCCGGCTGACTTCCAAGGTTCTTGCCTGTCATCAGCACACAAAGTGTAGGTGTCTGCACGACTTGTGCACATTTCAGGAAAACTGCTTTTCTGGTACTTAAACCCTATAACTGAAGAAAAGAAGGGGAGATTGTGGCCCTATTTCACTTTTGGTCATATACTGAATGTACATTACAGAAAACATAGGTACTAACTGATTTGTTGGTGGGAGGGAAATAACTACAGGGTTCTAGCCAGAAAAACATTTCAGCCCAGCGTGCATGTGTGTTGGGGCTCATTTAAAATGAGCCTCCTGCTCAGCTGATCTGAGCTCAGTAAACTCTTTACTGGCCTGAGTTGCTGGTTTTAGGTGCGACTAACCTGGTGTTCGAGTCCCACAGGAGCAGGAAGCAGGGGAGGACTTAAGGCGAAGCTACTACGAGTTCCTGGTGTTTCTCACTCACATCCACCCATCATGATGTCTGATTTTAGACATTTTGAGACTTCACAGCAGGTCTTTACAAACCCCTCATGGTTTCTGCCTCCATCTTTTATATTTATATGTTGTGAATAAGCTCCATATGCAATAAAGCAAATACTTCATTCCTCTGATTTCATGTAACTTTGCATTTCTTTTTTTTCTTTAACTTTACAACTGGTTGTTCTTCCTTTGCTTCTTTTAATAGCCTCACAACCCTGAAGAATCCACACTGAGACAGACCTAAGGCTCAATTATACGAAGCTATGTAGGCTGCATGTGGCCAATGCCGTTTCCAGCGATTACACATGTACAGATGTTGCTGTGCAGTCTTGTTGCCAACTGCTACCTGGCGGTGGGCTGTCTCTCTCTTTCAGTCAATTCAAAAAAGCGACAGGAGGTGAACGATGGCCATTGTCTTTGTTTTAAAAATACATCTTAAATTAAGATTAAACCCACATCAGTAAAACTGAAACTCTTCTCTACCGTCTTGATGAGATCACACGTGATAAACTGATAAACCGATGATAAACTGTTGCTGTTTGTTTTTTCCCTTTATGACATTCCCAATGGAAAATCTTATAACAGACGAGCTGTGAGGCCACAGTCAAAGTGTGAGCCTTCATTTGAAACATAGTTTGTTTAATGTGTGCGTCGTCAAAGATCACTCAGGTTGTTTTTATAAGGCCTTGTCTATAAGCTGAACCATTATAACCGAGTCACAATAACTCAAAGATGCTTCAAACCTGAACGTCTCCAAACGGCCACATTGATGCTTTTTCTCTAAACAACCTGAAGCCCTTTGAAGGGTATAAAACATTTTGTCATCACAGTTTAAATAATTTCCTAAAAATTTATAGCAGTTTTTCCTACACATTTTTGTCCTTTAACCACATCAGAGCTCTTCAAAGAGAGGCCTAAAGGGTTCATACATGTCTCTCTGAGAGCAGATCATCACCAGCTCTGCATCACACCTGAATTACTGATCTCCGACCTGCCAGAATTGGTGGACGCAGCAAACATCCATCCAATTCTGATGGATGAACGGATGCACTCCTGCTGCAGATCCTCCAGCCCCATCTGCAGGACGCAGCTATGAGTGTTGTGTTGCGTTAAAGCTTAAAACACTGAGTTTGGGTTCTACACCTTTGGTACCTTTTATTGTTTCTACACCTTTCAAGCTGGAGGAGGAGCTACAACAGCTCCTTTAGGCCAAATGTGAAAAGAAAGATTATTTTGAACTGCTCCTTATGCAAAGCTATTCTGTTTTTATTGTCTGACAACCGGAGATCAATAAATAAGTAGATAAATAAAGACGAGGACGCTGCGGCCTTTTAACATCTGCAGAAAACTCCTGGAGATGTTTTATGAGACTGTTATAGCGAGTGTCCTGTTCTACAGGGTGGTGTGCTCGGGGGCAGCAAATCCAGGCTGGACCCCTAATAAAGTGGCCGACTCTGTGATCAGCATGAAACTGGACTCTGGAATTAAACATGCATGGCAGATGTAAAAAATGTGATGATGATGTCCTGCACTTATTAAAGACATACATGCTCCAGTCCACACAAAGTAATGTGATACTGGACATGGATGGTAATCTGCCGTCAAACCCTGAATAATTTGTCCTCTGCTGTTATGGATACTGTTTCAGCTGTTACTCCATAACAAGCTGACATATTGGTTACATAGTTACTGTAGCATCACTGTTTACATCACACTGATCTGTATGAAGCTTTAGACGCAGAACACACTGATCAATGATTAATCACTGCTCGTGTTAAAAAAGGTCACTGATGGAAAAATGTCTGGGCTTAAATGATTTTAAAACTTGAAAACTGAACTAAATGAATTTAAAGTGACTCAATGTCAACATTTTGAAAGTTACAGCCTCTGAAATTCAGAGTTTGAACGTCAACTTATTTTCAAATAAAACTCCACCTGCTTCAGACGTTATCAGTTCATTAAATGGAAATTATTAGCGGCTATGGTCCGGGTACTTTTTGATCATTCGTTTTTTAATTTCATACTCCAAATCCGTTTTCCGTGCAAAATCTCCCGATGCTCCTCGGGGAGAACCCCCTTCTTCTCCATAGCTGTGCAAAATAACTGCAGGGGTTGCTGTAGAAGACGGTCCCCTTCTTGAAATACAATCTTTTTTGAAGTGACATTCTCAGAAACAATAGTGAGCAATGACACTTAATGTGTGATTTTGATTAGCAGTGGCTTTGTATTCATTAGAGAATTTCTAGGATGGCATCCAGCAGTTTCTTCTTCCACAGGAGTTTCAGTGTGGGGCTGCTGTGACACCTGAAGTGACGTTTCATTCATTTTCCACATGATTTTTAGAAAATGGATTTCTCTACCAAAGGGTGAACTAGTGTGTTTGCATGTACTTATTAAATGAAGGCAACTGTCTTTTTGTCCCCCCCCTAGATACAGTGAATATTAAAAGCAGGTGATCAACATTAGGAGAAGAGGGTTAAATGTAAAATTAAGTTTATGTTTGGGTTATTGTTAGGTTTTAAAACTTAGGGCTGATGGTTTAACTTTAGGTTAAGAGGGTGAGCCAGAGAAACAAACACTTGTGTGAACAAGTTTAAAGTGGATGGGATGAACAGTTGTGACGACAGGTTACTGACATGCAGATCCCAGAATGTTCATCAGGACGAGGCAGTTTTTGGAGGGGGTGGGGGTGAAAATGCTTCTCCCACTGAAAACACTATGTCCAGATGAACAGAATCAACTCTACAGGATTTCCTTACCTGGATGGTTGAACACTGACATACAGAAATTTATTCAATTATTACCAGCATGTCCATTCAGCAGGACTTAGTGTAATTCAGCACTGATCATGAAGCCTGGTGAAATAAAGTAACCCAAAGTGAAAATGACTGACAGGAGGTATCTGTTATTTACTGTACTGTCAAATGTACCTAAGTGTCACAAAAATGAGATTTCCAGTTATAATTACCACAATGATGTTAACATGATTAAAACTAAGTAATTTAAATGTGATAAGCATGTCATTAACATTTTTCTTCCAATTACAAGAACAATAAAAGCCAGCAGCTCCTTTCAAAACTTTTCAATTTTATTTACGACAATGATGGAACAAAAGACTTAGAAAAGTCTAAAAACAGAAGAAAAAAAAAAGAGAGAGAACAAAGTCCAAGACGTTTTATCTTTCTATCTTGACATAGTGTTCTCCTTACAGTCTACCGCTCCTGCTCATCGGTTTTCTCTCTATTACATTATGTTCCTCTCTGTCTTTGTTTACTCCCATAGATGGCCAGGAGGGGGTTCAGTCAGATGTCTCGTCACCCACTCCAGCATCCACAATTCACTTGTGCTCTCTCCTGAGACTGGCCCTTGGTTACCACGGTGGGGACATTGGCTGGGGGTTCTGGAGGTAGGACATCACAACTGCTGAGATGGACAGCCTGAAGACAGCACAGAAAATGGGATGAAAGCATCACGAAAAGTTTGCAATTTAGATTTTTAAGTGCACAGTAAATGTTTGCTCTGTAGTACCAGTTTCTGTGAACGGAAACTCTTTAAAATGACTTAATTTGACACTGGTTACAAGGCAAACACACACTCCAGGTTGTTTTGAATGTTATTATTCGAGTTGAGCTCTGCTAAGAATAGAATTTGTGACTGAACCATATAAAGCTGCCAATGGGGTAAATTCACCCAATTGTGGGAGCAGATTCATCTGATAACTTCAATGACATACCTGCCCACCGCAGCCTGCTTACCCTGTATAGCCACTTGAATTTGTTTAATAACGCAGGGATACTTTAATCATAATTTTGGCTGTTTGACCAGTGTCCTAAAACTGGCCATGAACCAGCTTTTACACACACACACACACACACACACACACACACACACACCTAACATCATCATCTAACATTTGCTCAGCCAGACATTTTACATTACTAAGCTAAGAGTGCATTGAGTTCATCTTTAATACTGCCTCATCTAGACAATGGCCAAGAAGGTTTTTCCTCATTGCAAATCTGTCTGTGAAGCCTAGACAGGTGCCCTACTGTAGTGCTCTTTTATAGGCAAATGTACCTCCCATAGGGGTCACACAGTTAAAAGCTTTTGGACATTAAAGCTGGGTTGTCTGGACTTGCAGTAGTAGGCAGACACAAGGTCTAAACTCAAAAATGCAGACTCCTACACTGTAATGTAAATGTGTTCCTACAGCCACAAGTCTTAAATGATGTGCAGTGGAGATGATTATTCACACTTTTATTTCCTCTTGTTTAGATTACCGTAACTCTTTTTTTTGCATGTTTTAATAAATCTGCTGTCACTCTTCTCCAGCTGACCAAGAAAGTTGCGGCGAGGCTTTTGACAGGAATTAACAGAACGGCACACATCACACACCGGTTTTATCCTCTCTACACTGACTACCTGTCAAATTTTGAATTGATTTTCAAATTTTAATCTCGACCTAAAGCCTTTAATGGACAGGCTCCCCAAAACATCACCGAAATGCTGGTGCCTTTTTCTTCAGGCCGCACTCTTCGGTCCTCAACCCAGAACCTCCTGAGGGTCCCTAAGACCCATTTAAAACTCAGGGTGACCTGTACTTTCGGGTAGCCCCCAGGCTGTGGAATGACCTGCCCGTCTATACGTGTGGCCGACTCTGTTGATTCCTTTAAAAACCAACTTAAGACACTTTTATTCAGACAAGCTTTTAGTTAAATGTTTTATTTATTGTTTTTAATCAGCTATTTGTATCTATTTTACTTGCACATTGTGATTTTATCTGTGAAAGGTGCTATATAAATAAAGTTAACTTACTTACTCCTACTTACTGCAGTGCACACATACTGTATAGTATGTTTATAGTACATACACAGACAGGGTGGTATACTCACATGAAACTGCTCATCATCTGTTTGGTGTCTTCTGAGCTTCTGGAGTTTGCAAAGCTGATGAACGAGCAGTACACCGCAATCCACGCACACCACTTAAGCTGAAACACAAACATGAGCGAGCTTTATGGCCAGACTGCCTCTATGTTCTGATAAGCTTAAGAACTATATAGGAGAAGGTAGGACAGAAGTGCAACTAAATAGACAGAAGGGTACTTAACAGCACACCTCCTAAATGGCACTTAACTGCAAAGTACACAAGGAACAATTATGTGGTTTGGAAGTGCTCGTATCCCAGCAAACATATGAAGATGCACAACACAGCATTTCCCCCACACACAGGTCCAAACAGGAAAACTACATTCCAGGAAAAATCTATTCTGAAGGCAAAGGGTGGTCCTAATATGCTTTAATAGTAGTGGGTACCAGATATTGATGAACAATTTTCACACACACACACTCCCGAATCATTAAAGGTTTGGTTACAGTATTGGGTAGAGAATGCAGGAGGCAGGAAACATGAGTCACATGGGCAAAATGACACTTCACAGGCTTTATGCTAGGGTACTGGGAAGGCAAATCCTGTTTAATTCCTGCTCTGACTTATACAAAAAAAGTTGTATTCTAACTTAGGGTTCCTTTGAGTACTGTCTGGAAAATTCAGAGCTTAAGTGCATATGTGGAAAGAGTTATAGTGTACTTTATTAGGTGTTGCCACTGTTTTGTACACTATCCATAAGACCCCAAATCCAAGTCATTGCTAGTCTTTGCCTAACATTTTGGACACATTTTACAGACATTTTGACTTGAATCGGCAGCAAGTAAAAGTTGTCCTGTGATGTGATCTCATTAAAAGAAAGTCAATGTCAATCGGCTGAATGACGGTCTGCAGCTGCGCCCTCTTTGTTTAACTCATTGTGTCCTTAGTGGTGAAAGTCAGTAGCTGCCCTTTATGCTTTCATCTAAAAAGGTGGGTTTACCTTTAATCTTCTAAATGGAATAATTGGACATGAAGTCTGCCCTTTAGGGGACAACACGTTTATGTGAACACACATAAACATGCAGGGAACAAGGGAAGTGGAGGTCACAGAGGTTTGGTGTGAGGGGTATGCGGATTTGGATGTGAATGTATATGTGTGCGTCACCTTGAGCATAAGTCCACACATGCTGAAGATCATGCCGAGCAGGTTCATGTAGTCAGGTGTGGGGTCCTCCAGTGTTGGGTTGGTCTCTGTGCTGGGGGGTTTGTACCTGCCACACCACAAATGTATATTAACCAAAGAAAAAGGGTATTTCATTGCTTTGTCACCGTTAAACCCCATGGGCCTGTTAAGAATTTTACAGGACAGCTGAACATCTCATTCCATAAACACAGACTTTCATATGTTGCTTCATTAATCTCCACTACTTCGGGATATCTTTTCACCAAAGTTCGATTTTCTCCCACTCAGCCTCAAAAGCATTACTGCAGTGCCGAACTTGCACTTCCAGTTGTTGATCCGCTTGATCTCACATGTTTAACTGTTTAAGTATGCTTAAAGGGGAATCATCATGTTACAGGAAATAAGCTATGCCCACAGTGTTGCCACAAAGTTGGTGCAAGTTATTGCCTAATTGTTATTGCAGGTTTCCCTTAATTAGAACTGGGGAGCCTAGGCCACACTAAAAAAGCAGAGCAATAGCCCCCAACAACCCATTATCCAACCCATTTTGCTGCTGTCGTCATTTTGCCTGCAACAGTTTCAGAGTTAACTAGTGAACACCTTTATGAAAAGTGCTGCTGCCTGCTCCTATGACAGCTACTTAAAGGAGACCCAATGACAAACTACCACAAGGGTAAATAAGATGCGAACGTTTATTTAGTCACGACGAGTTTGAGCACTGGAACAATTAAACAAGCGCCCACCCATCCGCTACAGTTGCTCGTCAACGGTGAGTATTAAGTCCTACAGCCAATTCACCCACTTAATCCTTTCAGGCTCCACTCAAATGTGATAAAGGGTACCTAGCTGTTA
>VUQJ01026441.1:0-13321 GCA_015108635.1 Andinoacara biseriatus
TTGCTGCTGTGGTGCAGGTTTGGCTCTAAACTACACCCTCCGGAACAACTTCCAACCTGACGTGGGGATGAGTGGAGACTGCTGAAGAACTGGCGTCCTGATCGCTGATGGAGGAGGAAGTCGCCTCAATCTCACAGGTGCTCAGAGACATCGAGCTCGAAATATCCGGAAAGCAGCGATGAGCTGCAGGGTGGGATCAGAGAATAATTGATTCTCAGATATGACGCAACATTTAAATAATGGCTCAGTTGGAACTAAGGGCCCAGAAGGTTCCCACAAACCATCCACCACACATTTACACCATCACCATTAGCCTGAAGTCCTCATACAGGGTACAGTGGGTCCATATGTTTATCCCGTTTATGCAGATTCTGGCTCCTGGAAAGCTTCACCATCACAGACCAAGAAGACTAAAATGATCAATTAAAAGATCACATCAGAAGCAGCATGAACTGCTTCACTAAATATTATTAATCTGGACAGACATGAATGTAACCCACTGTTTAAAAAACTCACTTCTCTATCAGAGTGTGTGAGCGCAGATGGATCATCGGACAGTTTAAAGGTTCTCTGTCGGGATGGTGGGTGGTGTAACTTCAAGGGGGAGCCTTTCATCCAGGAAAGACCCGAAGAGCCAAAGATGAGACGTTAAAGGTTCATCCCTCTAAAGAAGGAGGGAGTGTGAAGGATGTTTAAATCCATCAGAAATTCTTTGCATGCTGCATATTCCTGTGGGAAAAAAAGATCCAATTTCCTGTAGCTGAAAGGAAATGTGACGCCTAAAAGCAAAAATAAAAAAGGTGTCTTTTCGAATCAGCGTGGAACGGTTCAAAACTGCCATTCAGTTGCATCACATCCTGAAAAGCATGTTTCTTTTAATATCTGTGTCAGGAGAGCTGAATCTCACCAACCTCTGAGGTGCATTCGTTTTTCATAAATGAGAAGAAAATCAGAGCCAGGGAACGAGACGAGGCCGTCGCCTTTACTGACAGGAAGCAGGAACGATTGTGACAGCCGCCGTAGGACGAGACAGAAAATGTAATTTTTGCTTCGGTATTATTAGATGTGGCGTCGGCTTGTTTTCATGAAGCGCAGGTTAAAACACAGTCTGTGTGCAGGAATGAAATCATGCCAGTCTTCTCCGCGTCACACTGAATTATTGAATATCACGGGTACGAGGCGAGGTCGGGAGAACAGGGCTGTAAAATCGAAATCCTGCTTCTCACGCACCTCCGGATCCTTTAAACCTTTATTTAAACAGGAAGAATACAACACTGGCTGACAGGCAGCAGCAGAGGACACAAGCATCACCTGTAGGTCGCTCTGAATGACCTTAAATGCATTTAATGACACGAACTCCAACCTGAGAGCATTTTGCAGCTGATTCCACGGCAGGCACCACGGATCGTTTCTCCGGAACGTTCTTTCTCAGGGTGGCAGGCTGCGCCTCTGCAGGGCCGTGAAACGCAGATTCACGGCCCTGTAAGTCTGGGAAGTGCGGACTGCTGAGAGCCCGCCTCTCCTCACCGCTGTTCACACGGTATTACAGTCGGTCCGGATCAGACGTCGATGTTCGCACAGGTTTGAGTTCTGTTGAAAAGTCAGAGTGAGTCATATCCAGGATTTCTTTCTGTTATCTGGATTCACTGAGAGGTGCTAGCACTGGAAAAGGGGCGGAGTCAGCAGCACCTGACCAATCAGGAACACGGACACGTCTGCTGCAGCGTGAGCGATGCACTGCAGCTTTTCAGCAAAGAAAAGATGGAGTATCACAGCTCTGTCACTGAGACGCGGAAAAACGTTTATTGGGATTTGGATTCCATTAAATTCATGTCTAAATGTTTGAGCTGCAGCCTCGGTGATATTGCAGCTCTGACAGCTTCAGCGACTCCGTCTTCACATGTTTCAGGATCCGTTCTCAGATTTTTTTTAATCACGCTCTCGTTCGTAGACCTTATTATTTAAAGGGTTGATCAGAGGAGTTTTAGCCGAGGTTCACATTTCTGCCCGATGCAGCTAAAGAGACAGTTCGGTAAATACAGACTCAGTAAATACAGATTTGTGTTCAGGCGATGGGGAGAAAAGATTTTCCAGTCATAATTATATAACGAATGAATTTTGGATAAAAGGGAGCAGATTAAAGGGTCATTTCTATTTCCCCAATAACTGCCACAAAATCACATTTTCTTTCCACCAAAGTTTTGGGAAATTATAATTGGCCTATAAAATAAAGCATTAGCTAAATGAAGGGCGGCTGTGGCTGCTCATTGGATGGGACCTCTGGTGCTTCAGCTCAGGGTCAGGATCAGGGTTTGTCCTGCTTTTGTAGCATTTTTAATGGAATCGTCTGAGCAATAACAGCTGCTGTGTGCTTCGATGTACTAACAGAAGCTCCAGGTTTGCATGTTGGATGCATCCAAACTCTTTATGGATGCAGTTTGCTCCAAAACAAAGGACACAGTTATTTGTGTCGCCTGTGCGGGTCCTGAGATACTGAAAGTGTGACGGACGGGCTGACGATGGGACAGTGATCCCCGAGCGTCTCCCTGCATCTCAGCGGCCAACACAAAAAGATGAGATAACCTGAGCTGGAGCAGCACTGTGCACAAAAACATGAGCAAGGACAAGCGCTGCAGGTTGGGCCGGACGCTGAACTGTATCTCTTCACGTCCGTGTAGTCTGATAAATGTTCCGTTCCTGGAAAATCATCCATGTGCCGGCTCTGAATCTGCGAAAATGTCTGCAGTGAAAATGTTTTTATCGACGTCAGCAGCAGACGGAAAGCGGAGAGAGTTCAGGTATTCCATCTCGAAGGTCTAATTTCCACCCTGAACGTCAGACTTGAGGATTCAGCTCTGACTTGAGCATCATGATGTGTAATTTGCAGGGATGTAAGGTTTATTATCCTCTGACCGTTCCTAGAATTACAAATACTCATATTTGGTGAATCTGTTTCAAACCAGTACGACTGGGGCAACAATACGCCGCTCAGAGAATAAACTGTATGTGAAAAGGAAGTTTAAGAGAAAATGTCAAGACTTTGTGCTGCGTGAGATGTCTGTAATTTACATTCATTTAGGTCTCTGCCTGTTAATGTGTGCTGAGCCGTGGGTCGAGGCTCCCGCTGGAGCTTTTTTATTTTTAAAAGGAGCTGATGTGCAGGAATCAAAGATCGCCACAGGAAACTGGCGAAATGCACAACAATGCATTTAAAAGTGACCTTTTAGACAGTCAGCTTATGCAGAGGTCCAGACACTCCATCAGGGATATTACAAACAAACAGGGGGTCAGAGGTCAGGAAGCAGTCTGCTGTCTTCAGAGAAAAGCCTTCTTTAGGAGAAGAATGAAACGTATGAAGGGGAATTGGCTGTTTTCGCAGTTCTGTGCTTCAGGGTGATGATAGATGCAGTTACTCGACCACAGAACAGAAACAGAACGCCTCAGCGACTCCACATAGACTCAATCATCAGTGTTTGTTCACCTCTGTCCACCGAGTTTCTCCTTTTAGTCATCCCTGACTCATGCTGCTGTGTCGCAGCGATGCTGCTGCTGGCTGTGTTATTTCAGCGGAGCAGGTATGAAATCTCTGTGAAGGCTCTGCATCAGGTTCAAGCTCCCAGACTGTTCGGTCTAAAGGCCCAAAGAGGTGAGTTTTTTTAGCCAATGATGGGGCGACTCAAAAAAAAATACTGAACCCAAAGTCAAAGTTTTAGAAGGTTTATTTTCACACCGGAGATGGAAGGAGCGAAAGGTTGGAGGTACAGGTTGGAGGTACAGGTTGCAGTGGAGCTGACATGCAGGCAGGAGTTCAGCAGGAGAGACTGGAGTAAGCTGACATTTCTGTCCAGCATCATCACTTTCAATAAGAAATCTTTTCTTTAAAGTTACAGTGCACCAAAATCTGGATATCAACAGGCTCAGCTTACCTGGGCCAGGTACAAACCTGCAGACGAAAACTAATCAAACTGTCCTCCAAGTCAAACGTATGCAGGACTTCTAACTAGTCACGGTGTCGTTTGAACTGGAGTCCAGCTGGCAGCTTCTTCTAGCTGAGACCACTAGGAAGCTGTGAAGCGGGCAGTTAGCCGGCATGGCTCGTTTTGCTCCACGGATCAACTTAGCCCACGCTGATCCCGAACACCGTCTACAGCAGCAGTTTAGCTGAGGATTTGACGAGGCGTGGATGACGGGGGTGGCGTATATTTACTGCAGGTGGTTGACTGAATAATAAGCTGCAGCTTTGCCATCCAGTTGGAGCCTCAGAGGACCACAGCGTGGATCTGTGCTCCTGGGATGTTTTGGGTTTTCCTGATCGCTGCGTTGAATCTCATATATGTTCTGCATCTCCACATTAAAAGCGTCTCTTGAGCAACCCAGTGGACCATTGTATTTCTGTGCTGCAGCAGGTGGGTGAAGGTTTACTGGAGACACCTGTGCCCAGAGTTTCCTATAGGAAACCCATTCCTGAAGCCTTTTTAAAGGAGTTTTGTGTCTGCAGGGACACACGTTCAAAATCAAACCAAGTGAGCTGAATCCCCTGATCCAGCTGATGGGGAGGCTGAAAGTTCCTCTTGGAGGCCTTTAATAGAGGTAAATAATTTCCAATTATCAGCTGCAAACATGTTTTGGTATCATCACTTCAGCATCAAAAGGTTTTTTCTGGATCTTCACTTTTTTCCCAGCGTTCAACAATCACACGGGGAGAAATCCATCACACGGGAGGAAACACAGAAACCAATTTCTGCACCCTGAGGGGCAGGAAATCAGGCAAAATGCAATTCAGCAACGAGACAGTTTGAAGAAGGTGGCATTCTGGGAAACAGGAAATCACTACGGCAGATGAGGGAGGCAAAGTGAAAATTACCCAACCAGAGAGCAGCCTGGGTTTATCGTAACACTTTTTCTCTTTGCTCAAACTGCACAAAGTCTTAAAGTGAGAAATGAAAACTTTTAATATGGAGGCAAAAATGTTTAAAACTATTAAAGTTTGTTTAAAGTCACCTCAGTCCGAGTCCTTTAATTTAATGCCTGGTAGGATGCTATATCACTGCGATATCAACGAGCTTTCATGTATGGCAGCACATTAGAGGGGAAACATTTGAGTGAGCGCATAAATTTCAGCTTTAAACACTGAATCAGTATTTAAGAGCGCACAGGTTCATTCATTAGGCTGAGAGGGGCTGACTCAGATTGTGAGCTCCTCATAATGTGGTAAATGTGGAATGATAATGCTTCACGTAGATCACGATGACAGCTCATAGGCCCACTGACACCGGCGTATATAATCTGCACCCATTTAGAAAAGGAGTAAAGGAAAAGTCCTTTTCTGTCCCTACCAGTACAGTTCTGGAGCCTCAGGATAACTACAGCATATTTACACTGTTTCATCTGGATTCTACAGTGTCAGGAGGCCATCTGCGTTCGGCCAAATGCACAAAGATATTGGGTAAAAAAGATATTAGAGAGAAAAGAATGTCTTTATTGTCATTATACAGGATGTACAGTGAGATTGGAGCTGTCTCTACTTCCCCTCCTGTCTCATTGTGTCATCACCTGCATGTCCTTTCCCTCACTTTAGTTTATGGGTCGGTCGCAAACGAGCCGGATCTTTGAAGTGAACAGCAGCCCACTTTTTTTTGGGGGGGGGGGGGGGTCACGTGATTGGTTAAGATGTGTGGCAGAATCTGCGTGTCTACACGGAGCAACAGGGTGGGAGAAGAGACACACACATCAAACACAGAGGGAACGTGTCCTGCAAAGTTTGCTCAGAGACCAGAAAGAGCAGGAGAAAGTTGCGCTTTACATAGAGGCTACATGCAGGAATGGCGAGGAAAAGTAATTAATTTTACACATTTTTTTAACCAATATCCGAGGAGCCGAACTTCCCATCACTAGTTCACTTCCACTAGTTGCCCTCTTTCTTATGATTGTGATGGGAGGACCTAAAATGCAGGCCGAGGCACAGAAAAAAGTAAACCATTATTAAGACACAGCAGGCAGTCCAACAAGCAGCAGAAATCCAAAAATCAGCAAGGGAAACACAACAGCAGAGAAAGAGCTACATTAAGGCAAACTAAACAGGCACATGAGGTAATTATAGAGAGCGT
This sequence comes from Andinoacara biseriatus, assembly GCA_015108635.1. Classification (NCBI taxonomy): domain Eukaryota; kingdom Metazoa; phylum Chordata; class Actinopteri; order Cichliformes; family Cichlidae; genus Andinoacara; species Andinoacara biseriatus. Next base: position 6,108 of record VUQJ01026441.1, read on the forward strand.
GTGTGTGTGTGTGTGTGTGTGTGTTTGCTTCTGTACTTCATGGCCTTTGACAGTGGCCTAAATAAAGGTTTGTTTCTGGTTACTTCAGCATTTGGATCCTCATTTTGCAGCTCCATTATTCAGGTGTGAGACTTTTTTGTGCGTGTGCGTCTTTGTGTCTTTAACTTTATCACAGCTCACACATCAGGTCTGTCACAGCTGATCAAAGGTGGCTTCGACTTTGAGATAATGAAATAAGTCATGAGCCATTGTTCTTGGATAAATCTGTTAATGAAGTCATGACAAGGAAACTGTTTATTTTCTGGAGGTAACCACGAGATAATTAGGTCTTGATCTCGAGATGACAAGCGTAAAAAATGCATTAGGGACCGTGACCCCTTTTATCTGCGGGACAGAATGAGGCTGGGAGCAGGCTGAAGTTTGAGGAGGGATTTAATTTTCATACCACACTATCAGTATGTTCTCCAACTGAGCAACTCATTTGAATATTGTCGTATTCTGATGTGCAATCATTAAGATTTCAGTCCTGATTACCGTGACGTCACACGTGCTACCATCTCGTCCCGGTTAATTGCATCGTTGTGTCTCAAATCTTTCCTTCATTATAATAAAGATGTAAATCAAATCTGTAAGACAGGAAATTGGGTAAACCTACAGAAAAAAGATATGTTTTCCTTTTTTCTGATAAAGGCAGCATAACCGAATCAGACTTTGTGGCAACTTTTAGATTATATTAGACTTAATAGAATAATTGGCAAATTCACATTGTTACAGCAGCATAGCTGATAGTGCAGAATAAATTGATGCAGTGTAACTTATAACAATAATGCTACTGTATGCAACAACAAAAAAGTACATACTATTCAAGGTGGAAGAAATATGAGTTATATATGAGATCCAGCAATATGGTTTGACATCTTTAGATACCTGGTAGCAGTAAAACAGGATGTTTAACATTGCACAATCTGCTTCAAAACTATTGCACATTGTGATTTATCAGCCCTGATATGTGCATGTGTTCTCCTACTGTTGTTTACTGTAGAGTCTGACAGCAGCTGGAAGGAAAGACCTCAGATATCTCTCCATCACACACCGTGGGTGCGCGAGCCTGAAGGAGCCACTCGGTGCTGTCAGAGTGACCTGGATGGGGTGGGAGGTGTTTTCTAACAGCGATGACAGCTGAGCCATCGTTCTCCTGCCACTCACTAACTCCACTGGGTCAAGAGGGCATCTCAGAACAGAGCTGGCCTTCTTGAGCAACCTGTTCAGTTTCTTTCTCTCCCCAGCAGGCCACGCCATAAAAGATAGCCGACGCCACCAGAGTCATAAAAGGTCCTCACGAGCTCTCCCTGCAATCCACAAAAAAAAAAATCTTAGTCTCCATAACAGATACAGCCTGCTGTGTCCATTCTCGTAACTAGCATTTGTGTTGTCAGTCCAATCCAGTTAATGGTTCAGGAGAAATCTGCAATGTGTATGGTGAAAACAAGTGGAACCAGAAGTGTTCCCTGTGGGACATCCATACTACAGCTAACCCTGTCAGACACCCAGTTCTGGATACTTATATACTGAGGCTGGTTAGCCAGATAGACCAGGAACCATAACACTGATTATCTCTTCATCATGGCACCTGTTAGTGGGCGGGACACAGGGTTCTAGCCAGAAAAATTTTCAGGCCAGTGTGCTTGTGTTGGAGGTGGTGGGGCTAATTAGCATTAGCTTGCTAATTTAGTGATGGTTGGATAATATTATGTATGTAATATTCTGTGATAATGGTTGGTCCGATGGGTCAATGAAGGCATCTGAATCTAATTAGACAATGTGGGGAGTGTGGATCCCTCTAATCTGTGTTTTGATGCTCTGAAAAGCATCCCAGAGTGGGGTATAAACAGAGTGAAATGAGGTAAATGAAAAGAAACACGTCATCTAGATTCCAAGCTATAATGAGTGGTTAAGTGTGTTGGAATCACGAGACTGTGTGCTTCCAGAGGACACAATGGATCAGAAGTATTCAAAAATACATCAGCGTGTGGTGTTTGTTTTTTGATTAATCAGCTACACATACACTCTAAAATTCACTAGCAAATACCCCCCAGATGTGAATGCCACACATTTACTGATAATGAAGCAACAAACGAGGCCAGAGGTTACAGTTTGGGGAAGACCTCATCAAGAATTGGTGGCGGTTCCTGGGTATGGCAGATCTCCAGAGACAGCATCCCCCTAATAAATTTACATGTAAATGGCAGGTGGTCGTGAGCATATTTTGAATTAAGTTTTATGGTGCAGCAGGAGAGTACATCAGAAGTTAAGAGTAGACAGTGATGGAGATGCTTTTGATGCTGAAGGCTTGTAATCAGTAGCGACAGCTGAGGGTGGAAACTGGATGGAAGGAACTGGTGTCTAATATAGATGAAATTGATGCCACTGTGATAACCTGTATGCTACGCACATTAATTCCTTTGGGATTGGAAAACAAGGTAGCAACACTGAAAATTCAGAAAAGCAGGTTGAAGCTGGAATGAAAGGATGAAATAAGGTTCTAAATTTAGCCACATTGGATGAAGACAAAGATGTCAGTGGCTTCTGTCTCAGACAGTTATGTCAACCAAGACTAGATTGTCTGCGTGAATGAAAATATATCTCTTCCTGATTTATGCCTCGAGAGGAGACCCACAGTTACTACAGGACAGATTTGAAAACAGCTGAAGGTGACTAGAACAAGTTTAGAGATACTGACTGAACTTGGGTCATTTTGCGGCGAACTACATTCTGCCATAAATCCTCCTGGGTAGAGTTTAATATTGTGCTGGAGGGACAGCTGGTCCTAAAATATGCCATTTAAGTTAGGCAAGGTTTTACCAGAGGCACAGTAGTGATTGGGGTGATTGTGTTGATAACCAATGTTGTGAATGATGCAGTGAGACTAAGTAATGATGAATTGGTGGCCTAGAAAGACGATGCACAGGACCAACATCAAGTACCTCAAGGGCGAACACACTGGTGCAGGACAGGGAAGGAGAAAGTTTTGAGGAGGAGACTGATGCCATCAAGTTTCTGAGTAACAATCAGATGGTGCCTGCCATGGCCCGAGGAACTTGGAGAATAACAGTTGTCAAGACCCAATATAACATTTTGTTATTACAGATATGGATCCTACGGAAGCCGAGAGCGGACGTATAAACTTTTTTCTGATGTTTTTCTTGTGATAACGAATTATTTATCTAGTTATCATGAAGTTTTCTCGAGAACCTTACTAAACTTTTACAGTACCATCCTGCATTGACCCAGAGGGTCCAGAGCTAAGGCAATGGACACGACATGAAAGCACAAAAAGACTTAAATGACACATAAACTGATCATAAACATTCAAGAAAAGATAATCATCTCGTCATCTCGAGAAAACCATCGATAAATTGACTCATTATCTGGAGAAAACAAAGTTTGTTTTCTCAAGATGAGTTATTTATCTTGTTATCTCGAGAAAACGGTAATTGTTATTTCGTGATAACGAGATAAATAACTCCTTATCTCAAGAAAACCATCAGAAAGTTTTTACATACCACGTCCTCTCGGCTTCCGTAGGATCCACTATGAGGATCTGTAAAGTTGTTATCGAAGATTAAAATGCAGAATGATCGCTGACCAAAGGGAGACTTGTCCCTCAGTAGCTCAAGGATGTGGCATCAAGTGCTGTGAGCTAGAATGAAGACGGATGAAAATGTATCTGCATCCAGCAGCTTGTACTGAGAAGCTGATGAAGGGGCAGGGTAAACTGTTAACTCATCACTAACTGAAGGTGGCCAACATGTAAAAGCCAAAGATTTTTTTAAAAAAAAAGGAGGATAGCGGTCAAGAAAAGTGGCATCCCATTGCCAAAGACGAGTGCAAGAACACTTTTGAATCTGCAACTGTGGGCACATTCGTCAGCGGTTTCTGGCTGGATTCTTTAAAACCGTGTGTAAAGGGTTTAAAAGCGTCAGAAGTATCATCAATGGGTTGCATTAAAACCCAACTGACCAAAAAGCAGTGTAACAGCAGTTTATGAGCAATAGATGGAACGCTTGAGTCACAATCTATCGGCATTTCCTGCATATAAATATGTGTAATATGAAGGAAAGGAACAACATCATTGCACAGTCCGATTTCAGTCGTAGCACTGATCAAAGTGTTTTACCACAGAAGTTGTTGCATGCAGCTGAGAATGCAATGCTGAGACCATGGAGTATATTTTCTGATGATTTGGTTTCCAACAGATTTCCAACAGTGACCAGAAAATAGAAGAGCTGGGCACGGCCTGGAAATACGTTGGCCTTGCTCTGAAGACTGGGTGTTGAAATCAGGCGCCAGAGCAGGAGACCAGCTGATGAGTTGGCAGAACTCAGAACCATTTAAACAGGCGTTTGCTTGGGATGAATGCAGCCCCAAAGAAACTTGAAATGAGGGAAGAAAGCTGCGACAAAGCTCTTTAGAGCATTTTCATTAGAAATAATGCACCTTGCCATATCAGAAGACACTGCACACCCCGCTGTAGGATAGAGAAAGTGCATCTGGCAACCTGGTGCCAGAAACGGGATCTGAAAAATGTCTAAAAAGTAGGATAGAGAAAACAAAAACTGGAATGCCAGGAACCAGAGCAGAGTGTTCCAAATCAAACTTTGATGCATCTGATACCCCGACTTGGTGTATGTCTAGTTTCATCCTGTCCTTTTTTTTTTTTGGACTCTTTAGTTGTTTGCATCACTGAAGTTTGGTGAGAAGTTAAATTTTCAGCTTGCAGCAGCTCAGTGGATCACTGTGGGGCTGTTTTACCCCCCTAATAATAGGCTTGTTGTCGCCACTGCAGCGGCAGCCATTTGTCTCCAGACTAATGGTGTTTACAAGCCCCTGATGCACACTTAAATTGTTTTTTAAATCATTTTTAACTGGCCTGTTCCTAGTCTTTAGCCATTTGGTACTTTATCATGTGTTCTCCATCTCACTATTGTAGCAGCACTTCTCTGGGATTGGCTGTATCACAAATTTTCTTCCAAATCACAGCAGAGCTCTGCTATCATTAAAGTGCCTATCTGTGGTCCAGCTGTCTGTCTGTGAGTCTGCAGACGTATCACACGAGATCCTCTTCATGTGTTTCAGGCTGTGGTTTTCCTGCAGAGTGCAGTGATGTGTGGTAAAATGCATCGGGCGTCCTCAGCAAACCTCTGTCTCTTTATCATGCTTCATATCTGTGATGTTAACAGAGCCACTTATCACCTGATCTTATTAATCTGATAGCAACACCAGCCGGCTCTCATTTTATCGTGGTGATTTATCTCTCAGGAGCAGCAGGGCTAATCTGATAGATATTACACTTTAATTAACCCTTCAGGAGCTACTTCAATAATCGATACAAGTCTTTGCTGTTAAAGAAAAAGCTGACATAAAGGCTGCAGAAGGGCTGAAGATAAAGAGCTGCTGCGATTGAAAGGTTTGAATGATTCAGATGTTTTACTCCTTTCTCTTTTTCAACATTAATTTGTTACTTCGACTACTTACAAACAGATTTCCAGGCCCCGTTTACACAAGGACATTTTCATGTGAAAACAATAAAGCTTTGTTGCGTCGTTGGCCTGTCGTTTACGTGAGAGTGCCTGAAAATGGAAGGTACTGTTGCATGCACACTGTGGTTGCAATTTCTACACACACACACACACACACACACACAGTGCCAACTTTTAACCTGGTGTGGGAACTACTGCATTTTCAAAGTCTTTCATGATTCAGTGTGAATGGGGATCATTTTTAAAACATTACTTTTCAAAAACGAAAACAGAAAAACTACATTGTTTCCACTGAAAATGGGGGCCCCAGTCATTAGCTGTTTCCAAATTCAGGGGCCGCATCCTTCGAATCCCACAATTGTAGGCCTATTACGTCACAGCGAGGCGACGAAGGCTGTCCAAATTCGAAGGCTCCTCCAAATGCGATCGCAGCAATGATAGAGGAGAGCAGCCAAAAAGTCTAAAGCGTGACTGTTTCTGTGACACAAAATAAACTTTTAAGATGTTTTCAGGTCTGAATGTAGATGTGTAAACCTCAAATATCTGCTCAATTGATCAATATATCACTTAATTGTAAAAGTGCTGGGGCGCCCAGGTGGCCTGGTGGTGACCACATACAAATGGCACGTTGTGGTGCAGGCATAAAACGCACTGTGAAAAAAATGCAGTCGACATCAAGAGATGATGTAATGAGGTCCTGATGTTTCTAAACACGAGAAGGAAGAAACAGATTCTGGGTTCATCTCTCTCGAGAAAACAGCAGCAGGGAGAGTTTCATGGTTTGATCCTGGAGTTGAAGCTGCATCACGGCCACTTTGATTGGTCAGATCTGTTTGTTCACCAGGAAAAAAATTAAACTTGATCTGAAAAAATTCACCCTGTGAAATGACGCAGTCGGCGTGAACGGCTGCATTAAGAACAGGCGAGTCCGAAAGATATTTTTAACACACAAAACATTCGCATGAAATTAACACGTCCGATGTTAAAGGCCTCATGAAAGTGATTGTCATTGCTGTTAAGATACTTTAATGTGTGTGTGTGTTCAGGCAGGCACAAAGTCTACCACACATGCAGACTAATATTATTGGATGCCAGTTTTTACATATACACAACACATTTATGTTATTTAAATATACCAACATGCAAATTCTGTTTTCTGCATGACGAACTTGCATGTCTGAACATTCCCAACCATCAGCACATGTCAGCATCAGAGGCCTGCGGTTCACTGTGGTCATTGTCTGGGTCAGTTAGCATCTCTCTCTTCTCTCAAGTCAGAAATTTTATTAATTTGTTCTAACTGAAAGGATACTATCAAACACTTTTTATATACAGTGTAAAAGTCAAAGATATCTATGCAAAATTCAAGAAGGACATTAAGCTGTTTAATTGTTTAATTTTGTAATCATAAAAATAAAAATAAAACAATTCATGTGCACAATGGTACATGGTACAAGAAAGTCCAAGAAGAACATCCAGAGAACATTTAAGAACATCAGAAAACATCAAGATCACGTGTTCGACATCGGCACAGGTTTCGTGTTGGAACAAATTTTCAACTAAGACTAGACTTTAAAAACGCAGCACGAGATTACGTCAGCGCTAAGGCAGAGAGCAGCCTTCAGAGCAAAGGATTAGTATTCCCAAAAGAAGCGCAAACAGACCTAGATTGGA